>JAQIYK010001097.1:0-10815 GCA_034700465.1 Rotylenchus robustus | reverse complement strand
TTGGGGTGTTTCCATAAAAAATAATTTTCGCTTTAAATCAGTCGGAAGGCCATTAAAAAAGTAATGGATGCATTCTGCCTCCCTGGCATCTGCCGTGTAATTGGGGTCTGGGGCTGCTTGGGCTACCCACTCCTTTATATTATTGGCGAACTCGGTCACCGTTTGTTTCCCTATTTTGGCCCGATTTAACATTCTTCTCGCCCACATTGGTCCATCCAATTTTTTGGTGTCCTCTGCCATGGCGTCTGTCAAATTTCGCCAATTTGTCTTTTGGTCCGCTGGTATGTTTGCAAAAATTTCGATTGCCTCCCCCTCTAGGCAAAGAGGAAATAGCCTCACGCAATCTGCGGGGCGCCAGTTTGCTCCTGTAGCATATGCATTGAATTTCTTTAAAAACTGATAAAAATCTGTTTTTCCCGAATATTTCGGGATTTCAACATTGGCTGGCACTCCGGCTGGCCTTTCCCGATTTTGGGTTTGCAACTGGGTTAACCTTGTTTCAAGTTCTGTTACCCTCGTTTGCAATGTTTGTACTAAATCCTCCATGAAATCTATTTGATTCTGCCTTGCTTCCTTATTTTTCTGAAGTTTATTCTTTTCGCGCGCAATTTTTCTACAGTTTTTGTTTAAACTGTTTGTTTAAATTTTGCGAAAGGTGTCGCAAACATATTACCCTTTTTGGGCTGGTTTTGCTCTCTTTTTAACTTTACACCAGGATTTCTGGTTAAAACTCGATGTTCGAAAGGTCAATATTCGAACTCGGCTCTGTTTTCGACACGGAATTCAAAATTCTTGAAATTTTGCGCAAACGAATCTTTAAATTCGTGCAAACAGTACAACTTCCACAAAAATGCTTATACTTTATGCCTGCCTTTCAATTGCTCGTTTTGTACTTTTTGGCAGTATTTTTCACTTCAATCCTTTGGTTTCTCGAGGTGGCTCGTCTGCGATAACGTATCTTTCGTAACGTGCTTTTTTGCGTTAAAATTTTGGTTGCGGATCACCAAAATCTCGGACAATCTCGGATTTCGAACGGGGAATTGGGATCAATTTCGAAGTCTCTTTTTGCAACAATTTTCACACCATATACCCAATTTTCTTAATTCTCTCTATTTCTCACTTCTTTCGCTTCTTTTTTATTTAAAAGAAACAAAAATCTTTTTGAGCTCGAAAAGGACACGTTTTGCAACTTTTTGTGTGGTTCGCTATCGGACTCGCACTCACTTGCTTATCATTTACTCATAAATCAACGTTTTTTATTTCTATTCTACGATAAGTTTATTCAAAAAGGACCTTCCACTTGTCGACGTTGGTATCACTTGCTCGGACAACCGCTACCAATGTAGGCTTGGACACTTGGTTCGCTCGGACTCGGGCTTGGCTGTGATGAATCTGTATTTGTAATTGAGCAAATTTCATTTGTCCATTTTTATTGTCCCAATTTATATGTTTTTATTTGTTAAATAATCCGATAACAATTTATAAGTAGATTTTTTGTTACTTTTTACTGCCGGTTCCTTTCCTTCCGGCCGATGATTGGAAAATTATTAGCCCGGGCTAGGACGGTTTAATTCTAAAAATTTTTGTAACTTATTATTTTAAATGTGCGATAGAAATAATGGCAATTGCATTTATTTTTAAAATTTAGCTTAACAAAAATGTGGCTAAGGTCCAAAAATTTGTTAAAAATAATGATAAAATCAAACAGATACGACTTTCATAAAATGAGATGAAATGGCAATTGAAAGGTAGTACTGAACGAGACTCTCGATCTCGGATTATAGAAAAATACTAAATTTTTAGTCTCGGTATACTTGATTAAATTCAGTTATTTTGCTTATTGTAAATGTCTTTGTATTTTGAATTTGAAAAAAAGAAATAAATTTCCTCAAAAAATTCAGTATTATTTTCAAAAAAATATTTTTTTTTGTTCAACAATTTTCGTCAACAATCTTCGGGAGAATACGGACTGAGATGAAAATAATGGCCTAGGTATTTGCCGGAAGATATTTTTGACTCAATTACATTTTCTCGAGATCAACACATTTTTCTCGAGATCAACTTTTTTCTGTTCATTCTTTTATTTTGGATCACATTTGTCCAATAATTAATTACTCTATTTTCGTAAAAATTTTCGCAAAAATTTCGTCCCGGGACATATTTACTCTTTCATCTGCTTTTTGGTACCAGGCGGCCCCTCTCGCAAACACCGTTGGCGCCTAGGTGATGTGATTAGGCCATCTTTCGGCCAATTGTTTGGTCTCTGCTCCATCTCCCTCCGATTTCCAACGAAAAATGGTGACAGCTGTTCGCCCCCGCTTTTGCCTCTTTTTTTGCAATCCATTTCCCCCCTTTTTTATATTTATCCCCCGATTTTGCATTCCTCGTAATTTCGACACATTGTAATCGGGGACGGGGTGCGGGGAAGTGTTTTTTGTTCAGATGACACTTTTTTTACCCGTACAGTTCATTTTCATTCATTGTACTTCCATTCACTCAAAATTCCTATTTGTTGTAAATTTTTTAACAATTTTGTACCAATTGAACAATTATTTTTTTTTGGAATTAAATTTCATTTTTTGATTATTATTATTTTTTTTTAATTTGCATTTAAACAAACAAAAAATATGTATTTTAAGCAATCAAAATGACACAAATAATTTGGGAAATGAAAAGCCTCAAAATTTGCGCTATTCCCTGCCATTTTCCTGACATTTGTTTCACTCCAACTTCATTCACCGCGCCCGACTTATGTCTAAAGTCTGGCATCAATCCCAACTCGTTTACCAATCATCTTTCCTTCTCTGAGGCAAATTTTGTGCTGTTGACCACTTTTGTTCTCCTTGGAGGAATCGCTTTAGGGATGGTAAATTTTTTCATATATATTTTTGAAATTATTTATATCCCTTTTTGATCTTTTGTGCACTTGGGATCATAACGAAATTGTATTGTCAATGTTCTTTGGGGCGTAAGACACCGCCGACCAATGGGACGTCGACTAACGGTAGTCGTACCCTTCGCCAAATGCTTCGTCGTGAAGCTCCGGCGCGTCCTACCGTTCCTCCAATTTCGCTTCATCCCGTATAATATTCTTTTAATATATATATTTTTTATATATATTTGCACATTTCCCAGGTCGGGGGCCTGCGTGTCAGTCGCCATCCCGACATTTCCGCTGTTTGATTGAGTGGTCTCCTCCATTGGTGCATTTTTCCCATTTTTTTATTTGTTATTATTGACCAATTTTTTTTAAGTGGTCATTTACTACCGTACTCCATCATGCCCATCAAAATGGATGGACGGTGTTGGCTTGATCCAATCACTTGCCTTTTCCAGCACACTTGCCTTTTTCCTTTTGACATTTTCTTTAGTTCACTTTTTGTCAATTTTCTCTATTCCATAATCAGATTGGCTGGCTTTTCCTTATTTTTGACTGAATTCATCTTGTCCCCCTTTTTTCTCTTAAAATACTGCTCACTTTTTTATACCGTATAATAATTTTTAAACATATCATAATATTCTCATCATGTCATAATATCATAATTTCTGGCTTATTTAATAATTAAAAATATTTACACACTATATTTACATATATATACATATGTTCAGTCTCCCTCCCAAGTCAGCTCATGGCGGGACCTCCATGAAATCTAGGGGTTCGGTTGTTCCATCCCCTCCCCTTTTGTACTCGGATAATATCCTTTATCCTTGAGGTTACTTGGGGGAACAACACCAACTCCCGGAACGTCAGCAGAGCTGACTTGGGAGTTGGGGGACGGGAAGAAAGAAAGAGCCGGAGAGAGAGTGAGTGATTGAAGGAACAAGAGGGGGAGAACAATCAAAGAGATGGGTCGGGATCGGAAGAAAGGGCCGCCCCTCCGAAAACAACCTTCCCTGGGGCGAACAATCGATTGGGGGGAGGAATTTGCTTTATTTCTGTCTCATCATCCACCCCAGATATTGACCGTCTCGGTCAATAGATGACGACAAAAATAAAATGATACATCATTTGAATAAAAAATAGAACAAAGGATAATCCGATATTTTTGTATTTTGTATTTTATTTTGTTTTTATTTATTTTTTATTTTATTTGTTTTTTTGTTTTTTTTTAAATTTCTGGCGTTGCATTTAATTAATTTTATTATTTTTTTTTTAAAAATAAATTCCCCATTTATTAATATGTTGGCATGTTTTGACGTGCCATTTTGCATATTTGATTGCAAACTCTATTTTGCCCGTAGCATTTATTGACAAAAAAATTCTTTCTTGTTCATTCGTTTATTTCATTCATCATTTTCGTCCTTCTCTCTTTTTTTGCGTTTATTATTATTTTTCGCGTTTATAATTATTTTTGTGTAATTATTATTTTTAACTCATTTCATTTTACGCGTTTGTTTATTGCTGTTGTTTGTTTTGTATTTGGGGAAGGGGGAATTGTGGATTTTTGAATTAATTAAATGCAACTATTTTGGATTATATGAAATTGTTGACTAGAAAAAAACAATGATTAGAATATGAAGTTTTTTGATTAGAAATTAAAAAGGAAAATTGACTAGAAAACCAATGAATTGATTAGAATTTTAAGAGACTAGAAAATCAAAAAAGTTGATTAGAAATAGTGAAGAAAATGATTAGTGACAAAAATTTTAAACAAAATAAGAAAAATTGACTAGAAAAACAGCAAAAACCAAAACAAAAAATCCACAAAAAATTCACTGCCAACCCGGACTGCCATCGTTTTTCCAGTCGTCCCATCCGCCATTGCCTTGCTGCCAGCGCCAATTTGATCCACGCGAGTTTCTTGGACCACGCCAACGTCCTCGTTCCGACCCACGCCAAGTGTTGCATCGTCCGCCGCGTCCGCGCCACTCGTTTTGCTGCCACTGGTCCTGTCGTTCCGCCGTTCCCGTGGTGCGTTGTTGGTGAGTTCTGTCGTCGTGTTCGGTCCATCGTTTGTCGTCCGCCGCCAAAGCCAAGTCTGAAATTCGTAAGGAACCACCGGAGCCTTGCGCGCTCCTCTCATTTCTTCCTTCATTTATACGCTGCCAATTGGCTCGGCGCATTTCCGTGATTGCTTGTTCCGTTGCAGTCTTTACTGCAATCAAGCTCTGAAGAACCTGGTGTCCTTCAACAGGAATCTCTTCAAAAAGGTTCAAGTCTGCCATCATTTGTGTCTTCTCTTTCTTTTCTTGCCAAGGCGTATTTTGAAATGGCCGCCCTATCGGTGGTGGTGTGCGACCAGCCCGCCATTTTCGAGCCGCATCTTCCTCTTCCGTGGCGGGAGGTGCGTCAAGCTGACTTCTCATTCTCTTGCCCTCTGGCGGAATAGCCTGATCCTCCATTTCAACGATACTCGATTCAGCCGATCTGACCTCATTTTTAAACAGTCTTTTTGCATTTGTCGGTCTTTTCGTCTTTGCCGGATAGACCTGTTGTCTACAACTGGATCTCTGTTGTCCTTGGAGCATATCATTTTCACATCTCCAGTTCATACCCCGTCCGGAAGTGGCATAAAAACTGCTGTTTTCTAGCCCAGGGCCAGATTGGTCGAACAATTTTTCCTCCATTTCAAGGTCTAGGAGAATTTCGTCTTCAATTATTCTCTTCCTTCGTGTGTCTTCTTCTTCCTCCTCCATTTCTTCTTTTCCTTTTTGGCTAGTGCTTTGTATTATTCCCACTACTCCAATTTCTTCCTCTCGTTCTTTTCTTTCTTTTCCTTCCTTTTCTCCTTTGCTAGTACTTTGTACTACCCCCACTACTTCGTTCGATTTTTCCATTTTTTCCTCTTCCACAACTTCAATTTCATCTTTGTTCAACTCGACTCGGATTCCCACTCCTTTCAGGTAGGCAATTTCCTTTTTTAATTTTGCAAGTTCCGCTTGCAAACTTTCCTGTGTTTGAGGTTGTTGTTGCTGCTGCTGCTGTTGTTGTTGTTGAACACCCTGCACCACTGTGGCCGAGGTAGCCTTTGGAGCCGTTGACATTTCTGAACTAATTATTAAACTTTTATTAATTTTTGGAACCACATTTTGACTTTCATCACATTCTTTATACGTAATGTCAATTTCGGGGATTTGTTCTAACACAACTTTTTCACTTCCTATCTCGAACTCTTCATAGTACTCATCAAAATTTTCTTTAACTGTACTTTTCTTTATCTTCCAACCTTGTCGTTTTATTATACTCTCAATCTCCGAGCCTAACACAATTTTTTCGAATTTGCTCGCAATAAAAGAACACGCGGTGTCAAAACAAGTTGCGGGAATGATTTTTTGAAATCCTTGCTGAATTATTTCCCAATCCTTTTGGATCAAATGTTCGGGCATCAATGAACTTTTGTTTTTAGATCCTCTGCAAATAATTTGTGACTCTCCATTCAAACGAATTTCTGAATTTCTGAATCTCTCTTCCATAACTTTCTCTATTCTCTTTGCTCTTGGTATATTTTTGTGCTCTTTTAGGTTTTTTGTCTGCTGCCGAAGATGCTCAACTTCCTCTCTCAATTTAGTTTGACTCTCCACTTCATTTTCCAGCTCCTCATCAGTCAACGGTTCGTAAATAGGATTTGGGTCTGACATACCTGAATTATCTTTCATTACAGACTTACAACTTCCTAGTTTTCGATCTAAGGATTCTTTAGATTCTTCACTTCTCGCCACTACATTTTTTAGCTCTGGCTCACTATTCTCGACAATTACTAGACTGTTCTCGTCTAATATCCTTTCAAAACCCTTTACACTAATCATATTTATGCTTGGTTGGAATTCCAGATTTTCTGTCTCAACTTCTTGATTATTTTTTGTGATCCAAATCACTGGAATTTCTTGATACTCGAATTCACCCGTTTCATCATACATCAACTTCCAGTATTCTTTAAGGCCTTGTTCATTTGTTTTGATTTTCCAATTATCACTTAAGATAAATAGCAAATCATAGCCTATTACAAAACGATCTGTGTCGTTATTAATGTAAAATTCGATTTTTTCTCCAAAACAAGTGGCTTCAACGTATTCTCCGTTCCCATCGTCTACGATCTTCCAATCCGGCTGAACAAGGTTTTGTGGCACCAACGAATCAATGGTCTGGCCGGGCCACTCCATGTACATGTAAGTTGGTTCACCATCAATAAAGATTTCAGTAAATACGTATTGTGGTTCCTCATCCTCATTTTCCAACGAACTATCATCGTCTTCGCTTCCTTCACTCAAATACTCAATTATTGCAATTTTTGGCTGCTCAAGCTCATCTTCACTGCTCTCAAACCCCTTCCATTGTTTCCCTTTCAATTTTTTCTCGCAAATTTCAACTTTTTTAAGCTGACTTTCCTCTTTTTGAACATTTTGCTCATCAACTTCCTCTTCTTCCGCTTCTTCCTGTTCCAAATTTGGATCTTCAGCAAAATTTTCATAATTTAATGGCTCATCGGCCGGTCGAAGTGGAAGTACAGCAGGTCCAAGGTAAGGTTTGACTTTTTCTTGATGGACTTTTTTCAGCTTTCCTTTTCCGTCCAATGACTGTATAATCACATTATGCTTATCTTTTTCAATTCCAATGATACGAAAAGGACCTGTCCAACGTTGATCAAATTTATGTTTTAATACTTCTTTTTTTTGAAGTACTAGTTCACCTATTTCTAAATTTTTGTCAAATGGTTTTCTCTGAGCGTCATTTGATTCTGTGAACTTTTCTTGCGCGCGAATTATTTCTTCACGAACCGTATTCCATGCGGTTTGCGCTTTTTGAGCGTGATCTCGAACATATACCGAAATGTCAGAATTTACTTCCTCGGGGGAAGGGAGTTTCAATAGCCTGTCTGTAGGCATGGATGGATCTCGCATGTTTAGAATAAAAAATGGTGAGCATTTTGTTGCTGAGTTTATGGAAGTATTATAGCAAAATATTGAATGTGAAAGTATTTCGTCCCAATTATCGCCATTTTTGTTTATCGTTTGGGCCATAATATTTGCAACAATTCTCATCGAGCCTTCGGCCATGCCGTTGCTCTGTTGGTGATAAGCGCTTGATGTTTGGTGTTCAAACCCATAAATTTTTGAAATATTTGCGAATATTTCGGATGTAAATTGTCTTCCTTGATCCGTCACAACTGTATGGGGCGTCGAATGCTGATGTACAACAATTTCAACAAATGCTTCGACAACAGTCTCAGCTTTTTGGTTAGGTAGGGCTTTTACCATAATCCATTTTGAAAAACTGTCAATGGCCAAGAAAATGTACTGATTTCCTCTTTCTGTTTTTTTAAGAGGGCCCATCAGATCACAATGAACGCGTTGAAATGGTTCATTTGTTGGCTCAATGCCCAAACTTGGTGCGGTTTTTGATTGCCCAGGCAAAATTTTACGTTTTTGGCATCCTTCACATGCTTCAATTAACAAATGTACATCTTCTTTCATTCCAATCCAATGAAAACGTTTTTTAATTTCAGGCCATGTCTTTTCAAATCCGAAATGTCCTTCATCGTGTATCATATGAAATATTTTCTCTCTGAGAGAATATGGAATAACCAATTTTGGTTTTTCTTCATTCTCTTTTCCCTTTTTGTAATAAATTGCGTCTCGAATCAAACAATAATCTTTTGTTATTGTTTTCCATTTCAGAACATCCGTTGGATATTTGCCTGTTTTTAGAATGTAAAATACTTTTGCAAGTTCTTTAACTTTCTTTTGTTCCGTGACAATGTCTTTTAATGAAATTTTTTCGTCTTTTCCGTCTGCTTCTGTGTTTTCCATTGTTCCTGCCGCAATTTTACAAATTTCTGCGTCCCTTTCCAATTTATTTTCTTGCTTTTGTATTTTTTCAATTTTGTCCAATTCCTTTTCTTCTTCCTCCTGATCTTCAATTCCCGGCACATTGTATCTTGATAAAAAGTCTGCCACTTTGTTTTTGCTTCCTTTTCGATAAACGATATCCAAATCGTAGCTTTGAAGGGTAACTTGATACTTTTCAAGCCTTCCTTTCAGATCTTTGGCCTTCATCATTTTAGTTAAAGCACTGCAGTCCGTTACTACCTTTGTAGTGCCTGATCCCATTATGTAAGGAGTAAATTCCTTAACCGAGTAAACTAATGCTAAGGCCTCCCTCTCAATAGAAGGGTAATTAGCTTCATGCTTGTTCAATGCCCTCGATACATAGGCAACAGGTCCATTTTCTTGCAAAAGGACAGCTCCGATTGCTTTCTTTGAAGCATCACATTCAATTCTGAACGTTTTACCAAATCTTGGTGATTGCAGCACTGGAGCTGAGGTAAGCATTTTTTTGAGGACTTCAAGTGATTGGTCTTGCTCTCGGCCCCAATGTTCTTGAATTTTGCCTTCAAACTTATCTTGCGTAAGAGTTTGAAGAGGCCTAGCCCAATAAGCGAAATTTTGCAGAAATCTGCGAAAATAGGTCAGAGCGCCTATAAGCGATTTTAATTCGGTAAGTGTTTTCGGAGGCTTAAAATTTTGTACTGCTTGGATTTGTTTCGGATCAATCCGAACGCCTCGCTCACTTAACAAAAAACCCAAATAACGAATTTCTTCCATGCCCCATCGGCATTTTTCGATTTTTAATTTTAGACCAACTTCTTGCAAAAGTTTTAGAAAGTTTGCAATATCAGTAAGGTGCGTTTCCTCTGTTTCGCTACCAATGATTATGTCGTCCAAATAAATTAACATTGCTGCCGTTAGTCTTCTGCGCAGTGAGTTCATCACTCGCTGAAATGTGTCTGGTGCAGCAGTAAGTCCAAAAGGCATTGTTAGAAATTCATAGATGCCTAGATGTGAAATAAATGCCGTTTTTTCAACATCCTGTGGCGCCATCGGGATTTGCATGAAACCTTGTTGCATATCCATGCAAGAATAGTATTTTTTGGCACCCATTAGGTCCAAAAGTTCCTGAATATTTGGTAAGTGGAATACTCGTTTTTTGGTTATTCGATTTAGAGCGCGATAATCAATGGCGAAACGCCAAGATTTTTTGTCAGATTTCGGCACCATTACAATGGGGCTGGAATATTCAGATTCCGACTCCCGAATGATATTCTGATCGAGCATTATTTTTATTTGTTTTTCAATTTCTTTTTGCATTTCTGGAGATGCTCGATATGGTCGAAAATGAAATGGCAACGAGCCTGGAACCAAGTCGATTTTATGGACAATTTTCTCACAATAACGCCCAATTTGTCCATCATCTCCAACAAAAGCTTTTGAAAACTTATCAACGATCTTTTTCAATTCCATTTGACCGTTTTCACTCAATCTTGTTCCGTCCAAAATTATTTTCTCTGATGGATTTCGATTTTTTCCTTCAGAATTTGGTAAATTCGGTAAGTTTTCGCTCCATCTTGCCTCCGGAGGGATATAATCTTTTGCTGGGATTTCATCGCCAGGTAATGCGCAAACTTTTTCCATTTTAATCAGTTCCAAGTCGGCCATGTGTGAATTTGCATAAATTTTTACAGGTGCCTTTCCTGCATTTAAAATTTGCAAAATAACATTGTTGCTTTTTTCTGGTGCAACTAATGTCCTGCCAACAATTATGCCTTTGTAATTGTGTTTGACTTCGTTCACCAAAAAGTTATCTTCAGAAGAAAACTTCTCGTTTACATGTGCTGAAATGATGGTTTCCGTGCGCGGTTCAAGGATTTCTGTATTTTCCATAGTTACTCGAAGCGACTTGGATAATTCCGATCCAATTACTGAAACAATGTTTGTCCAGATTTCGCCAAGGCGAACTTTTCGATCGCCAAGTGCGATTATTCCATTCAATTCTGTGAGAAGAGGCAAACCAATTAACAAAGGACCTGGACAATGTTT
>JAQIYK010001096.1:0-10821 GCA_034700465.1 Rotylenchus robustus | reverse complement strand
AAATATATTTTGATAAAAAAAAGAAAAAATTAAAAAGTAGATAAATAAGGCAAATTTAGTGATAATCAAATGCCATGCAACAAAATTTTAAATAAACAAAAACAGTACAATAGAATTAAACAATAAAATAAAACAAAACAATAAAATTAAACAATGTTTAAAAACAAAAAGTAGTACAATTAATCAAGTCTATAATTTGGTTATTTCGTTCGCAATATCGCCGATTTGAATTTTATGTAATCATTCTGTACCACCATCCTTTGGGACTTCAAAGAAACTAAAATACATATACATAGTGTAAAAAATAATATTTAAGATCGGAAAGTCAGTTACCGTTCTTTTCACCAACGGTTGTGATTAAAAAGGTTGATATGATTCATCATCATCATAATCAGGGTTTTCTTCGTTTTCTTTATTTGCATCTAAAGAAATAGTTGACTGTAAAACATCCGGCCGAATGAGTTGAGGAAATGGTTTGATGCCATTGTCAAGAAGTTCATGGTAAACAACGTTGACAATAAAAGTTTCATCTGCATAGCACGTGTGTGGCGAAAAGATTTTGATTCCCTCTTTGGTGGTCACACGCGAAATTGCAACATACACTTGTCCATGTGAAAAACACTGTTTCCCAGAGAGGACAAGACCCATTTTTTTCAGAGTCTGGCCTTGGGCCTGGAAAATAAAAATTGACCCGTTTATGAAGTATAATTAATATAACAGAGTTAATCTGGAATATGCCGTATACATTATGTGAATTTACATAACCTCCTATTATGTCATGTGAACACATAGGTTATGTAAATTCACATAACGTAGACCCATTTCTGATTGATTTTTGGCACAGAATAAAAATACCTTATTCACCGTCATAGCAAAGCATAACCGGATAGGAAACTGGATTCGGCGAAAACGTAGTCCTCGTTCGTGATTATTCTTTCCATATTCAAACTTGACACGAGGTATAATGTGTGTTTCGTTGAGTGAGGCGCGCGGACCCGTCAACATCCGACAATAAATGAGGTGGTCCGTCAATTTGATTATCTGCAGCCGCGTTCCATTACAAAGTCCACGTTTGATGTCCAAGTTTTTGATTAACATAACTGGTGCTCCCACCTAAAAGTAGAAAATAGTAAGAGAATACAATGTAAAAGCAAGACCTTAAGAAATAGCTGATGCGGTGGCATTCCTGAAGGCATTTCATTGTGAATTGTTTCCATGTTAAAATCGCTGCGAAAAGTACCAAAGGCATTGTCTACTACTAATGGTTCGTCGATAGAGGAATAAGTGATCAAGTGCCCTTTCATGCGATATATTGCTGTTAAATTGATGTGTTCCACATCAACATTTTTTGGGCAAAGTATGGCATTGTCGGCGATAAAGCTGGCATTGTTCAAAGGATCACTGAATAGTTCTGGCTTGAAGCAAAAATCAATGGTTTCATCAAGAGAAGTAGCAACCATTTCGGAAGGTATTTGCAGAAGATTTGCATGTTGTTTACGCCTGAAATTAGTTAACACTAAATTACAGAAAATGTTTTTATTGTAAAAAAATTTATATTTAATCGTGTGTCATGTGTTTACATAACACGAGTGATATGGAATTGAACCCTTGAACAACAAAAGTCATAATATATTCACAATTATTTATTAAAATAGTGTCATAGCCCTCACTTTTAAAAAATTTACGTTTTAAAACCATTCGAATGAATTGTTTAATTTAATTGCCTCAATTAATTATGCATGGGTTCAATTCCATATCACTCATGTTATGTAAACACATGTGGCGCTATTGCTACCATTACTATATTAGTTAGTTTTTTAAAAGTTAATTCCATTACAAAAACAGCTGTTAAACAAATTACCTGTATTTAGAGCCGATACTACTGTGAATTGAATCATTAATTCCATTCCCGATTTTATGTAACCATTCACGGAGTTCAACTTGGCCCAGTTCAGTACGCATATTTATTTCAAGGCTAAAATCATACTGTTCAAGCCGTATATTTTGTAAAAGTACCTCAAAATTTTGAAGTTGTCTCGAAATAGTGTATCAAGTTTAATGCTTGCAGCAACTTCATCCTCACGACAACCGTGTTCAACAACTGGAGCCAATTGTTTCCAATCACCGCCGAGTACAACAACTTTGCCGCCAAATGGTTCATCTTTGGAACATACATCACGAAGCAAACGATCAAGATAGTGCAGAACTTCCTTGTTAAGCATACTGATTTCCTAAAAATATGAACGTTAGTGGCTGTAATTTCAGAGTCTAAATCACTGTTTTTATGAGATTCTATAGCTGATTTCGCAACTAATAATATGCAATTCCAAAACTATACTCAGTGTACTTACATCAATGATAATGACTTCGACCTCGCGCAAATGTTGTGCCTTTGCGGATTCATGGGAAACGTTGGGTGGCGTATCCTTGTTAACGTCGTTTGGTACGTAAAATTGACGATGAACCGTACTTCCTCCGATCAGAAGTAGGCCAGCAATTCCAGTACTGGCAGCAGCGATATATTTAGCGCTAGTCAACGGCGACTGAAATTTATGATAAGTAATTTGTAGGAAAATAACAGAAATACAGTATTTTACTGAACACTAGACGAGGTCATGTAAATTCACATAACGTATACCCAAATTTGATCGGTTTTTAACTTTTAAGATGAAAAAGGTATTTCTACTTTGTCTGTTTGGTAGTTATCAAGCAGTGGTGCATTGTTCCCATCTATAGCTCGCACCATCGGTTGGGATTCGGAATCAGTCACTTGCACCATCGGTTGGGATTCTAAATAAATATAATACTATTAACAATACTTTTTTCGTAGTTAAGTTTAATTTTACACGAATACCTATTGGTTTTCCAGCCAAACACCATCTAATTATCGTGTTGTAGAGGAACGTTTTACCTGAAATGCAATTATATGAGTACAATAATAATGTGATTACCGCATCCTCCGGATCCTTGAATGAAGTAAAGGCGATGTTTGTTTTCCCCTTTTATTGCGGCAGAAATGGAGTGAAATGCACTCTTTTGATCGGAATTTAGACTGTTTATCTGCTGCCAAGCAAACTGTTGGGGAGTAAATTTGCGGTTTCCGCTGCCGAAAAAATCATTTAACAGTTCATCTTGCTCGATTATAAATGAATGGCTTGAGAAATCAAAATCAGCAGGCAGCCCAGTAAGTCCAATATAACTTAAGTCGAAAGAATAATGTAAATTGTATTGACCACCTTGCTTCCTGACTTACAGTAACCCCTTTTTTCACGGTTTGGTAACCTTTTATTTTAACACTATTTAATTTCTGTCATGTGTTCACATAACCAAAAGAATAAAACCTACAAAAAATACAGTTCTGTCACGTGTTCATATAACCAAAACCAAAAAAAATAATAAAAAAGGTATCATGGTTACGGTTATGTTATCTCAAGGTTATGGCTAGATGGTTATGATAATTAGATAAAGTTAGAAATACCTGCTCGTTGTCCCCATACATTGGAAATAGTATTCAAGATTTTTCATCACTTCAGCTTTTCTGCGCAACAATGATTTTGGTCGAAGGACTTGGTTGTTCAAAGGCGGTTGTGGATTCATTTCATCTAGGAAGTCGTCAAACAACTTTTGTGGGTCATTCGGAGAATTGTGTACAAGCAACATTGCAAAGAAGTGTTGTAGTTGAAGTAGGTTTGATTTCTCAGCACATGCATCACGCATTGCATCGGCATACATTGAATCTGATTCGAAGAGCCCAAGTTTGATGGCGGCTTCGTTGAAGGTAGGATAAACGATTCCATCTATAGTTCGCAGGTCTAGGAAACTTCTTGGACCTGGACGGTGCAGAAGTAAACTTCTGAACAAATTAGTTGTACAATTGTTCATGTGTTCACATAACTCGTTGTGTAAAATTTTTTCATTAAAATATCACAAAAATGTCATGTAAACGTAAAAAATGTAAAATAATATCACGATTTCGTTGTGATAAAAATATCACACTCATAACACACTATGCTCGTATTATATAACTTAATAGGCTGTGTTTGCACATGCCATGTAAATGCATAATGTCAGCGCAAATCATGTTATGTAAACACAGAATATCAGTGAAAAATTAACTTCGTAAAAGATAAAGCTATCTAATTGCAAACAATTCTCTGCGTCTTGGTGAAACTGTGTAGATTCGGACGAACATTGTTGTCTTTTCAGGATCTTCCTCGATCGGACGTATGCGTGTGATCCAAGCGCGCTGACGCTCGTTCCAGCTATGAAATAAATTTGTTAAATAGATATAAAATATTTACAAAAATTAAAACCTACTAATATCTGTATGGTAGGCGTTCATACGTTAAATCCCTAGCTGTAGGATCCAAATCACAGAGTTTAAAAAAGGCTGTTAATTTTGTTTCAGCCGTAATTTTTGCAGTTCCTTCTTCTTCGTGTCCTTCTTCGATGACTATTGTTTGTCCATACTCTTCATGCACACTAAGTGTGTAAAATGTATGTGAATTACGCACAATTTTGTAAGAGTTGAGGCGCAAATATGCTTCCATTGCAGTCATGTAGCGGACTTTGAAAGTAGCAGCAATTTCATCATAGTCATAAACGTCTTCATCTTTATTTGCACATTGTGAAACTTGCACATATGCCTTCTCGAAACCTAAACAATGTGGTGATATGCATAATGGTTAGGTTAAAGCAAATAAATAAATCGCAAAATACAGTCAAAATTTACATTAAACAAACTAACCTTTTAGAATATACTTGAAGATATACTTGCAGGCCTTTTGGCCGAAGACATATTCTATGTTGATATGGCATCCATATTTCAGAAGCAAGAATGAGTTGTATGGTATGACTCGACTATCATCAATCAACATAGCAGCCTTCCCGCGTACTTTTTTCACATGAGAAAGTCCACATTCCTCCTAAAGAAATCAAGGTTTGATTTATTTAATTTAAGTTAAATTTTATTTAAGCAACCATTCTAACCAAACCACTGCTAATATTCTTATGGTTATGATAGCTCACGGTTATGTATCTCGTTGTTAGTTATGTATATGATAGTTATGTAGGATGAATCTTTAGTTTGTAATTATCTAATTTTACTGTAACAAATCTAATAAAACTATTTTTAAATGGCAGTAAACATTTTTAATATAAGTAAAAAATTATCAGTAAAATATAAACCTTTAGAAAAATTTTATCCACGAAAAATAACTTACAAAAGTCCTTTGTGGACCGTTCTTTCTCGTTGTTGGCGGCAGTCTGCAATAACGCACTTCTGTCCAATCTCGTTCAGGGTCATCTTCAGGGAGAAAATGTTCATCTTGGTCCACCATCGGTTGGGAGTCGGTATCAGCCACTTGCACCATCGGATGGGATTCTAAATAAATACAATACTATTAATGTAGCAATATACTACAAAACAACATACGTTGAGTATTCGGAACGTCAAAATCATCCGGTTGAAGACGAACATAATTGGTATAACGGACATCTAAAGAAAAAAAACATAATAGAAAATATAAAGGAAAATACCTGAAAGTTCCGTATGATCCGAAAAGGGTTTCGGAAAGTGTTTGTTGCATAGCATATCACCCTTTTCATTACATTTCAGACATGCTGGGTTACAATCATGGAGCATCATTTTGGTGACATAATAATATAATCGTCGTTGTTGGTTTGCAGCTGCTGACATGTCATCCATGCGCGGAAGCGGTGGGATGCGCGCAGAAACAAATCTATCTACTTCCTCTGGTGTAGTGATTTTGGAACATTTGGCATTGATGAGCAATAAATGTATGTGCGGCATTCCTTAAAATTACTCTACTTTATTTACTGTAACTTTTACACTGATCTGTTAATATATTTTACCCCAATTTTTACCCTTTACTATAAATTAAGCCATTTAATAATTGTTGCTGATGTCATGTGTTCACATAACTTGTTATGTGAAAAAAATTTCATTAAATTTCACATCATGTTACGTAACTTTATAGACTGTTTATATCATGTAAACGTATAACATCAGCGTGTAAAATCATAAAGTAAAACATGCCACGTTTTTGGTGCTCCACACTATAACACCATCCGGCTACTTTTCCCAACACATGACGGTGAGTACTCTGATGAATTCGGCCACTTTGTCCATGAATATTCGGCAAACAATATCTGGCCGGTGAGTATAATCCTGATCTTTTTGCAATGCAGATACGAGCTCAGGCCATTTGGGGTTTCCAGTAAACGTGACAAACCTGTTAACATATAGTAAAGATATTTTTAAACAAAAAACAGTACCAAGTTGGATTGCCTAGTTTATTGACCATGGTCATCAAATTAGCATATTTATTTTGATAATATTGACGTGATCCTGCAAATGTTTGCGGCATGATGAAGACCTTTCCAAGTTTTCTATTTGGCCCTTGACGTAGTAAACCCTTTTCAAGTGCCTGGATATATTCCGATGCTAGAATTTTACGATAATTTTTCGTTTCTTGCTGCGCTTTCAAATGATCCATCTCGTCACGCTCTATGCGATTTTGGACAGCAATCACGAAATACTCTGCTAGTCGCTGGGCAAACCAAAGCCAATGAAATTGGTCTTTCTTCGAGAGACGCGTTGCCATCCGATATCTGTAGAATTGACGCTCGGAAATATTTGTTCGAGGTCCTGCTGTCTTCAAGGTCTTCTTATGTTTTTCTTTTGGAACGTAAGCGCTGGTGGTTTCAAAAACTGAATCGTTCCTGTTGAACTCATCCTAAATTGATATGTATTTAAATATAAAATAAGATAACGCACTTCATCAACAGCTGCATCATCAGCAGTAGATGCATCCAAATCGTACTGTTGGGTAGAAGCAGTGTAATCTGTAGTGTAAAAATATGCCAATTTGATACAAATATTATGGTTACAGTTACCATTCTGTGGGACCACCGGTTGGGGTTCTAAGTCCGCAGTCTTTAACACCATCGGTTGGAATTGAATCTCATCGTTCCCTAGCACCTTCGGTTGGGATTCAATTTCATCATTTTCTATCACATCCGGATTGGATAGAAAAGATACTTAAATACTGATTTAAAAGCTACAAGACTAAATATTTCTTTACCATTTTCGAATTCTGTCTCCATTACAGAATCTAAGTTTTCTTGCATCTGAGCTTCATGCAGCTGTTCTCTGCTACGTTTCTTCACGTACCAACGATATCCCGGCGTTCCGCGAGGATGGAGTAACGGAAAGCAACATGGATCAAGCTGCGGCATTCCACTTTTTAGTTCCCTCATCTTTCCAGCTTTGTCGCAAACCCAAAAACCTATAAAAATTTTACATTACAGTTTACAGGTAAATTTTCTGTTACATTCACTGACCAATGTTCAAGTAATATGTCATGTGTTCACATGACAATGTTCAAGTATATTCATATTTTTGTATTCTTGTATGAATATGACATATGAACACATGACAGTTTAATTTGTAATGTGAACACATGATATATTTCTTCAATCTATATCGTATTACAATTTCTATTGATTGTAAAAGCATAGAAGAATATTATTAAAGTGCTTAGTTACCTTGTACATTAGGTGCCAACCCATCTTCTTGCACCCAAATGACAGCGACTTGTTCTGCTGTAGGTGCATCTGTCCGTTCGATAATATTGCAGTCTTTTCTGTTTTTCAAAACATCTGTCTTTAAATCGCGGTTAGTTAATAGAACAATCTTAATAAATACGTAAATAAAAGCTAAACTTTGAAGCAAACTTGAAAACGCGGAATTTCTCCGTTATGTTGTTGTTTGTATTCATCTATTTTGTCCTGGGCTGTTTTAAATGTTTTAGCATATGGGTTTTCCCGCATCAATTCCTCTAATGTTTGCAGAATTTCTTTCCTCATATGCTTTTTCAGCACAGTGGTAATGTTGTCATCACGCAATTGCACTGCTTCCTCGGGTGTTAAGGTGTAGACTTGAGCAAACGCTGGGTTTTTACTTCCTTCGGGTCTGATAAGGTCAGAGAACAAATAGGAAAATTCACCTATAAAAACTCATTATACGATATGTTAAAAATATATAAAGAAAGTAAAACTCACCATTGTATTTACATATATCTTTTCTGCCTCCTTTTTGTTCTAGTGAAGCTTCTTCACTGTGCACAGAGGCAAAAGCAAAGTTGTTGTTCAACGTTTTTGTGTTATGTAAAAATTCCCTGCGTAAGGCATCATCATTGGATTGCACCAAGTTGGATTTCAATTTTGGCGGTGGATTTTGGAGTTCAGCGAATTGTGTCTGCATCTCTTCTGTGTGTACTTCGCCATTTGAGCAGCACAAAGATTTGCAACCATTATCGATACGCTTCTTTTCGCTATGCAAAAGTCCCTCCTTGCAATGTTCACAAGTGGCATCACCGAACTGACCGCTATCGTAATAGTCCACCTACAAGAACACAGTAAAATAATCCAAGAAAAATACACTAAGTGCTTACGTATACTATACATGCCTGACATAATACCGGCCCCATTAAACTGTGGAGATTAGCGGAATAGATGGGTTTTAAATTTAGCAAAAGAGCGCAATGTGTAAATATTTAAAAGAAAGGATATGTGTTTACGTAACACGAGTGATGTTTTGTATTCTGTTCATGTGTTTACATAACAATCTGCACATTTCGTTTTCTATCTCATTTGGTTTGGATTAAATTTCATAAGTTTCTATATCCTCTATGATAAAAGATACGTAACTTACTTTATGTTTAACGGCGTTTGATGCACAAGCGTGTAAACCAAAGCACTTTTGTGTAATTTTGAAATTTTCCTTTGTTGTAACAAAATTTTTGTAACGTCTTTTCTCATCATCATCTGGATGGTTTTCTTTCAGATATTTGGACGCTGCTACATATGCTGTGGCGTTTTGTTGACATTGGGCTGGAGTTAATTCAGGATCAAAACTGCACTCATGTACACAGCGATCGAATCGACGTGAAAGGTCTAAAAACAAAAGAAAATTATGATAAAACTACAGTAGTTTCTTGCTGCTTTCACCTAAGTTATGTGGTTATATGAGATTCATGTGGAATTTTTATGTGGTTATGTGAATATAGGCTTAAAGAAGCTATAAACATTCACTGTAGTCCTAACTTTTACTGTGATTAGATCGTAGAAATTAGATTATAGTAGAAAGCAAAGATACCTTTTGCTACTTTTGTTAGCGGAGTAGTAGGCCATGCCCTATTTGCGAAAGAACCGAGTAATTGTTCCATATGATTTTCGATTTCTTTCCGCTGTTTGCATTTCATCTAAAGAAAAGTGCTATATTTTATATAATTACTGTGTAATTGTTACCCGAATATTCCGAGACCCAATAACGCCAGTAGGTGTGTTGTACACATCAAGTAGTGGAGTAATAGATGAATCAATTCCAGAAGGACGTCCAGTACTGGTTGAAGCAGTGCCCGAAGATGAGCGCCCAGCATTAGAATGACTGCCACCCCGCCTTTTAGGAGGACGCCCACGCCCGCGAGGAGTGCGTTCAACCGAATCTACAATTGGAATATATATTAGAGGAATTTTTGGTGCATAACATGATATAAGCAACTTCACATAACCAAATACGTAATCAGTTTACATATAATTGAGCTATCTTTTTTTTGTGTCATGTGAATACATGACACGGAAAGAGCGACAGTGATTACCTACACATGAATATTGAATTAAACAATATTTATGACATACTATATATATCACAAATAAAAAACCTGACGAAGCAGGGAAAGCAAAAACGCTTTCATCGCGTAACCGCTTAGGCCCAGGTGTCAAAGGTGATTGAGGGACCTCAGCAGATGTGGATGCTCCAGCAACCGAAGAGTCCACATGTGCGCGATGATATTCCTTCTTTAGTGCTCTTTTTTGTTGGGCTTTTGATGGCATATTCTAAAATTTAAATAACATAATCTAACTTTTCCAAATAGTTTCCAAATAGCAAAAATGTGCCTCATCTTGGGCAACCACTTGCACCATCGGCTGGAAATCGGTATCAGTCACTTGCACCATCGGTTGGAAATCGGTATCAGTCACTTTCACCATCGGTTGGAATTCTTAATAAATACAATAATATTAAAGTAGCGAAAATAAACTGTATTTTGTGCCATGCGAATGACACGAAAAAAATTCCTAAATGTGGGACTTATTGAAATACATTTTAAAAACAACAGAACTTTAATTTAGTTATCAAAATAAGGTCCAGCCTAACCAAAATTTGCACCCAAAACTCAATGTGTAACTAAACATGAAATTTTTTTTTAAATGTGTTAGTTTAAGTTTGAATGTTGAAAACATTTAAATTTTTAGAATTTCTATTAAAATTTGGAAGTAAAAAAAGTTTGGAATGTATAGGTTTATTTTATTGAATTTGAAAAAAACCTGAAGATCCTGCAACAGACAGTTGGTCAACATCTATTTTTGGTGTTGCACTGTTAGCTTGTGCCGGAGCGGCAGATGACATAGATGATCGTTGTTGTAGCAATCGTTTTGCTTCCTTTCTCTTTCTCTCTTTAGAAGGCATTTAAATTTGTATTTAAAGTACTAACAATAAAATATTAAAATTAGTCTAAACAATAAAATTTGTAAAAAGTAAACAAAAAATTTAAAAAATAATAAAAAAGCATATTATACTATGATTTACATTCAATCATGTAATTAATTATTCAACGTATGTCAACTTTATAAAAATGCATCCATTTTTCATTTGATGATGTAAAAATACAAACAGGAAACGTTTAATAATTACAATTAAAATATTAGTGGATTCATAAAATCTATTGTTTAATAAAA
>JAQIYK010001095.1:0-10822 GCA_034700465.1 Rotylenchus robustus | reverse complement strand
ACAGTATGATAAAATATTGTAATTGGGTGCAAATTTCCGTTTAAAAAACATTCTCATGAAAATCTTTATATTGAATAGATTGTTCAGAGGTTTTTGGCATTTTTGGACCCTTGAGTTCTTTTGCAAGTTTAAAATTCAACTAAACTCAAATTAAAAGACAAACAATTCCAGATTTTTAAAATACTGTAATCTATTATCACTTCACTACATAATATGATTTAAAAAATCAATTATGCCTTTAGGCGGTCCTCCAGCGATGTCCCGTTCGCGCTTTGAACAGCCCGACATTACGCTGAATGAGAGCATGGCTCCAGGAAACTATGTGTACCCATCTTATGAAGAGGGCATGGACCGTCCCTACCAGCAAAACCACCACACGGACATCGACTCGAGCATCAGTCGGCTGACTTATGCATTCACTCAGCAGCAGCAGCAGCGCGACAGAAATGCGGGAATGGAAGGTGCCGAAGTGACGCTGGCAGTCGGCGCATCGCGTGGTGGCCGAAAACAACAACGCCAACAAGGTTAGGGTTTGAACCTGAATTGAATAAGTTTGACTTATTAGGTGTGGATGGGGGGGGAGGGTAGAAAATGTTTAAAACTAACAAAACACTACTCAAAACTTACCATCTCTATATTCAACGTAATGTTGAATTCGGTTTTGATAGTTTTCGTGATTGGACTCAAGTGCGCGAGAGGAGGAGTGTAGGGTCAACTGGTGAGGAAAGGGGAAAGGGTTCGGAAAAATAAGCGAGTTTATAGATGTACTGGTTTCGAATTTTGTAAAAAAGAAGCAAAAATTTGCTAATTTGCCTTGTATCCAGTCTTTATCCACTCAAAATAAGGTCGGCCAACAACATCTGAATTAACAGAACCACCACTGATGCCGCGACACCCGCAAGCATATGTCAGAGAAGCACCACAACATCAGCAATCGCAGTTTGTTGATCCCAGAAGCGGAGCAATACCGCCAGATCCTCGAGGTGCCGGAGCCGGAGGACCACCACCGCCAGATCCCAGGGCCAGCGGGTCGGGACGGAATGCGAACAGCGGACGGTTCTCTGAAGCGGTAAATTTGGGAAATTTGGATTTAAAACGGAAGAAAATAAAAAAAATTGCACCCAAATTTTAGGGAATTTTTTAAAAATGTCCCTTATCATCTTGATTGTAGATGTCCACGGCTTTTTATTTACTAGTAAAAGTGCAAATCATTTTGCAAAATTTTATTTTCAACAATTTGAGGACACCAATGAACAGCCGATGGAATTGGACTTTACCGATGACACGGATGTTCGCTGGAGAGGAGAATGGCGTAGCAACAGCCAAGAGGCTAACTTGAATCCACAACAGCAGCAACGTCCGCCGCAACAGCGCCACGAAGCGACATATCGCAACGAAGCAGTAAGTGTAAAATGGACTATTTGTGACTTTAATAGTTTTTTTTTAAAGAATTTACTTTTAATTTTCTAGAATTTTACAATTGATTTTGCTAGTATATATCGCATAGACAGAAGACAGCTATTCCGCGCGATACTGCTCGAACTTCTTGTTGAACACTTTCGCTTTATTTCTAAACGATCATTTCACTTTTTAAATTTTTCCCGCGTATATATATTTTAACTACTCTTACACCGAAAGAGCTTAATTTACTTAAAAATGTTTTATCATTTATCCGATTCCAGGAGTGCATGTACAAAGGTGCATCGTGATTCGTGAATACCCTCTAAATAAAACCGCATCAATGAAAAATTCAAATTAATATACTAATTGTTCAAGGCACAACAACGTGCGGGCGGTTGGAACTCGTCGCCACTTCGTGGAGGAGGAGACCGAGCGGGAACAACTGGCGGTAGTGGTGGTGGAGCATCACCATTTTCGGCGCTGAGACAGCCACCGCCGCCGCCGCCTCCACCAGTCGAACAACAACACTTTAATCATCCATATCAACAACAACGTCAACAACAACAAGCACAGGCGCAGCAGCAAAAGCAGAGCACGGACCTGCACCGACTTGCAATGGTCGGTTGACGAGTTCATTACAATAAAAACTATTAAATATTTTAGGATTTTGGAGGACTTGAATTTTTAGGACTTTAGAGGATTTGGTCCTCTTTAATTGTAAGATTTTTTAGAATCCTAAGTTATAAAATTGTTTGTCGAAGCAAAAATATGGATCAACCATATTTTTGTTTCGAAAGATGTGACACACTTCTGTTACTCCAATTTCATTTGATAACCATTAAAATAAGTTTAAAAAATTATGTGCTGTTTTTTGCAGGAAGTTGGCGACGATTGGAACTCGTTGGAGTCGTTCAGCTTTGAAATGCTCGGATTTGGTGGTGCAGCGGGAGGAAGCGGAGGCGCACATGGACAGCAGCAACTCCAAAGATCAACTCCAGCAAATACTGCTCCTCCCCCACCGCCTCCACGTCGTCAATGATGGGAAGAGATGGCGATGTTTGGCACTGATATATTTAGAACATTCGTTGTTGGCAAAACGGTTTATTTATTTTTTACTTTCGCCCGCCCCACCCGTTTGAATTTTATACAAGTAAAAATTGTTTTTTTTATAATTACAAATTTTCATTTGTATTTTTTTAATGAATCCACTTCTGTCATATACGCTTTTTAGCAGTACACCATCTATCGATAAAAATTAAATCATTATCCAAATTACAATTATATACCTTTTTGTTGTGTTATTTTAATTAAAAAGCAAAAGTTGAGGACTTGGCCGCAAGTCTATTTGACTTTGGCCTCATTTGCTCCTCAGGGCATTCTCACACTTTTCTTTAGCTTTTCTCTATTTCGTCCGTCCCTACCCTGCCATTTTCACTTATTTTTGGTTTTGAGAAAATTTTCGCTAAATTTTTATAAAAATACGCATTTTTTTTAACTATTTGTTAAAATTTGCCAAAATTGTTTTTGGCGACAAAATTAATATATATTTTTTCTTCACACATTGTTGAAAGCCTTTTTCGGAGAACCTTTTTTTCGTTTGTTTGGTCCCAGGGGTAGCATTCATTATTCACTGGGCAGATTTGGCCACAGCCAACAAGTTTCTCTCACTGTCCCCTACACGGTCTGTCTTTTTCCTCTCACTGTCTGTCTTTTTTCTCTCACTGTCTGTCTCCTACAATATTTTTTCTGCTTCTCTGTCTTTCAGCCAAATGGCCAGAAAAGCAGACACAAAATGCCAATTTTGGCCCCAGGCACTCTCTCTCGCTCTCTCCCACTCCTTCCTTTTTCCATCTCTTTTTGCATTTTGCCACTTTTCTCGCTTCTCTAATTTCCTTACCGAAGAACGGCTCATTGACACGCGTGAAAGACGGGCTGAAGCATTGATGAATGGTGAAGCAGCAGCATTGGGACAGATTGGCAATTTTCCACGCCGCAACCCGCCGAGAGACAGACAAGAGGTTGACTACACCTCGGCCTCGTTCTCGAGTTTAATCTAATTGTAATCCATCCATTTCTCGACTTTGATCACATTTAGTATAAATCCCAAATCCGACAGATCTCTCGAGCTCAATTCCGTCTACGAAACTGGTTAAAAACTGATGTTAGTTATCAAACAATGTTGGACTTTTAAAGTTAAAAACAGAAGGGATTAAATAGACTTTTAGGGGACTAAAAAGGGATTAATTAAAACTATAGAACTCAAGTACCGTATTATTTTCATTAATTCTATGCGGGATACGGTAGAAGAAAATTAGATTAAAGGAAGGAATGGTATACGATAAGATGGAATTGTTGGAAAATAAAACGGTTTAATTCACGGACTTGAACCGGTTTGTTGTACAAAAATACATTTGTGTTTTTTAATTCACGGACTTGAACCGGTTTGTTTCACAAAAATACATTGTGTTTTTGGTTTAATTCACGGACTTGAACCCGTTTGTTGCACAAAAATACATTGTGTTTTTGGTTTAATTCACGGACTTGAACCGGTTTGTTGCACAAAAATACATTTGTGTTTTTTAATTCACGGACTTGAACCGGTTTGTTGCACAAAAATACATTGTGTTTTTGTTTAAACCGGTTTAATTCACGGACTTGAACCGGTTTGTAACAAAAATACATTATTGTTGTCACTTCAAAAATACAGTAATTTTAAGGTGGTATCGATCAGTTTTTTACCGAAATATTATTTTGGTTACCGTATTCTTCCTTTTTAAGTATCAGTTTCTTCACCAAATTAGATTACCGTACACCAAAGTGTAGCTTTTCAAACCTTCGGCTCCATCCCCCTAATTTTCAAATTTTCAGCTCCATGCTCCGGGTCCAAAATTTCCAGCTTCAGAACTCGGTGCCTTTCCCACTGTTTGGCAAAAATATTTTGTTCCCAATTTGCCGTAAGCAAAACAGGGGAGCGGAGGCGGAAAAATTGAAACCAAATTTAGCCAAAAAATTCACTATTTTAACGATTTTTCCCATGTGTTTGAAATCCGGGACACTCCTGAAAAATCAAATTCTCAAGAAACCATATTAGGCCACGGCCAACGTAAAAAATAGACAGAAGGAAAAAGAGTGAGGGAATTCTCGGGGAAGCAGAGAAGGAGAGAAAAAGCCAAGTTGTGAGAGAGTACACGGAACAGAAGAACACAGAAATGGGCAAACAGAGCGAGAGAGAGAGTTCAGGGGGCAGAGAAACAGAGAAAACGGCCGAGGGCATTTGGCCCTAATGTGCACTTTATGGGCCGGAATGGCGCTAATGCATTGTCAAATGTCTCAGGGGAAAAGCCTTAGAAATAGTGCAGGCAGAGAAAAATGTGTATGGCCAATGCTATTTTTGTACACAGAGATTTTCTCTCTGTCAAATAGTTTGGGACAGAGAAAAAGTGTGCTCCAAGCTATTTTCGCCTTTTCTCTGTTTCTCGGCCATAAATATGTCCCGGAGCACTGCACTATTTTCAGTTTTCTCTGCTTCTCTACCAGAAACATGCTCAGAATTCAATTAGTGCCTTAAAAAGGACACGCAATTCATTCATTCATTCACTTCACATCCATTTGTCTTCTTCTCTTCTCTCTTCAGTGCCCTTTTCCTTTCTTTTCCCCATTTTTGGCCATTGCCCCCCCCCGTAAATTATGTCCTGAGGGCGAAATGAGTGCATAAATTAGGCAAAAACAACGACAAAAATAACATGGACTTGGATGGGAGGGGGGGAGGGAGACAATATTATTGTCATTTTCAGAAGAGAAGGGCAAATGCTCGGAACACACCAAAACGGCTATTCTCTTAAGCCTATGCCGAAGCCTAAAAACTCCAATTTCCTATTTTTAAAATTTATCGAATTTTAATTTGTAAATTAATTACAGGTCTCTTTTTTTTAATCTCAATCTCAAGATTTACATTATAATTTTTCTGTTTTTTTTTCTCGGCTTTTTGAAATGCAAAAATTGGCCCATTTTTGCGAGTGATGCGCACCATACACTAATACAAACAATACAGTAATACAACAAACAGTGCAGTACAACTGGCTACAGTATGCAACAACAACAACACCATCCTTCGTTCGCCACGGCTACGGTAGGTCAGCAGCAGCCGGCGGAACCCGTCGATTCGCTGTTTGCCCAACAAGGCAATGTTGCGGAGGAGGCGCCTTGGTGGCAAAAGTGAGCCAAAAATGGGAAAACCACCGTGGACCTCGCTAGCCCCTTTTTGAGAAAATTTGACATTTTTTGTTTTATTTATTTTTTAAATTGTTTTAAAAGATAAAAAAATTGTAAAATAAAAAAATAAAATGTACAAAATAAAAAAAATGCTTTTAAACAACACTGGAAAGCCGCAAAATACGTTTTTTAGAGGAGTGAAGGAGGGGGGAGGAGAAACCGAACCATTAGTTTTTGTATAAAATTGATAAAAAAGGGCTAAAATTCTGCAAAAATGCCCTTCAATTCGGAAATGCAACCAAGGTAACCAATAGGTATGTCCACTATTTGTTCCACACTTTTGAAACTAAACTGTTCTACCGTACCCAAACAAAAAAATGGGAAATTCCAGTCAGTAACAGTAACAGTAGATTCGAGACCGAGATGAGAGGTGGGCCAGAGATTCGAAATTGGGATCGATGTTTGACCCCGAGAATCGAGCTCGAGAATGAGAGATTAAAAAACCGAGATTTATATCTCGACACCGAGACACTTGCACAGCACTACCATTGGTCGATGTTTTTTCCAATAATTTTTCACATTTTTTAGGAATTTTCTGCTTCAGCAGCCCACCCTGGTGAATGCTTGGAACGCGGTGTTCCCCACGGTGGTGGTCAACATCTTCGGCATTGTCATCTTCCTACGCATGGGATGGATTGTGGTAAAAAATAAGGATACCGTAACCTTTGAATTTAATCAATAAATTATTTTTTAACAAATTTAAATTTCACTAATAGATTTTGTGACAATTTTCTAATAATTTTTTAAAAGGTCAGAAAATATTTATTTTTTAAACTATCAGAAATTTTGAATTTTTATCCAATTTTGTACCTAAATTTCACATTATGCAAATTTTTCGATTTATTACAAATTATTTTTCCATTCAGGGCACTGCCGGCCTCTTCCAGGCCATTGTTGTGCTCGCACTGTGCACTCTGTTCTCCTCCGTTACCGTACTCTCCGCCATCGGCATCTGTGAACGCTGTCAGGTATACTGTAGGGCATGGCATACTGTAGGGAAGGATGAACTGTGGCATACTGTAGAGAACATTCTAGAGAGGAATGAGATAGTATACGGTAGTGAACGAGAGACTGTCAGGGGTTGGGGAAGGAAAAGGAAAAGAAGGAGGTATACTGTATGGAGAAAATGAGGCATACTGTAAGATGCGTGAGATGGCATACAGTATAGAATAAAAAGGGAAGATATAGGATGATATATAGTACTATATGGTAAATAAAGATGGGACAATCGAAAAATTGGGGCTAAATTTTCCAAAAAAAATAATTTTGGTAAAATGGTAAAAATTTAAGGGATGTCATATATTAAACTAGATTTTAAAGCTCTACGATTAGTCCAAAAAGTGAGTGATTTATAGGGCACAAATTTGATCGAAAGGATAGGTTGTGAATTTCCCATCTTGGACAGGACGGCTATTTTGAAAGTACGGTATCCGCCTATAGCATGTATGGGTATGGGTGGGTGCCAATTTTTAATTTGTTTGCTACTAATTTTTCAAACCATCCTAAGAGGGAGGGAGGGCTAATTAGGAAGAGAAGTTTAATTAGAGGGGGGGGGGCGTAAATTAGAAGAAATACGGTATCCCACCCGAGGGTTAATTAGGGAGAGAAGTTTAATTAGATGGGGGCGCGTAAATTAGAAGAAATACGGTGTCCCTCAGCCTGCTGCTGGTTCAGATCCGCTCCGGCGGCATCTACTTCCTGGTGTCCCACGTGCTCGGCAAGCGCATCGGCGGCGCGGTGGGCGTCCTCTACACGTTCGGCCAGGCGTGCGCAACTGCGCTGGTCGCCCTCGGCTTCGGCGAGTCGATGGCCAAGCTGAGCGGCGTGTTCAACCCGGTGGCCATCAAGACACTGTCCGTGCTGGTGCTGCTCATCCTCAACGGTTTTTTAAAATATAAATATTATCCCAACATAGGTAGGTATGTGTATATACCTACCTTCTTAAGGATTGAATCGAGAAAAAAGCCAGTCAAAGATGCCGAAAATTTGCAAAATGGATTTGGACATTTTGTGGTGATTTAAAAATAGGAAAAAATGAAATTTATAAATCGAAAGAAAAAAAAATAAATAAAAAGAGCTAAAAGTAACATTGCCCTCCGGCATTTTGCCTTTTTCCCCATTTTCAGCCATGAACTTTGGCGGTCTTCGCTTCATCATTCGCCTCCAGCTGTTGCTGATGTGCTTCCTGGCACTGGCCATCGGCGACTTTTTGCTCGGCGCCGTACTTTTCACGCCCCAAAATTCAGGCAAAAATTTTGAAAAAAGGCGAAGAAAAAATACAAACTTTTAATAAAATGTAAATCCAAATCTTTCCTCCCAAAAAGCAAATTTTCTAGGAAAATATTTCAAAAATCCAAACTTTTCGGGGTTCAACGAAAATGCAATAATAAAATAAAAATTTAATATCAAAATTAGTAACAATTTATTTTTTGATAAATAATTAGACAAATTTAATTAAGTTGATTTATTTGTTCAAAGTGGGTGTGTGGGGATAAATTGTTAAAAATAATTAAAATAAATATTTTTGGAAAAATGTTTTCCACAAAAATTAATATTAAAAATTACCCGATGAAAAATTCAAAAAATTCAATTTTTTGTTTCTTTGAAGATGCCGGCATCGGCGAGCTCAGCACGGAGCACCTTTCCCTGAACTGGCACTCCCACTACGGGCCCAGCAACTGCACTTCGGCCATTTCCGAGTCGTCGGAAGAGTTCGTTTTCGGAAGAAAAAATAGTAAAAATTTAGAGAAAAATCTCAAATTTTTTTGCAATAATCATAAACACAGGCTAGGCCTGGGAGGCCAAAAATATTACAAAAATTTACAATAATTAAAAGTGGGAAACACCAAAAATATTTTTGTAGTTAAATATACAAAATTATTGCAGGGATCACGGAATAGGCTAGAGAACTCGGAGTTTCCAAAATTTTCCCCCAATTTTCTTGCAGGGACCACAACAGGCTGGGCCTGGGAGGCCAGGAGAGCTTCTTCAGCGTGTTCGGCATTCTGTTCGCCAACTTCATCGGCGTGCTCGCCGGTAGGCATACGGTTCTTAACTTTGGGTCACTTTCAATTTTTCGACTAAAAGGGGTTAGGCAAGGGTTCTGTCGAGGGTGGCTTATGTTTTGGAATTTACTTTCCAGAATATTGGAACAATTTAAGAAATTTTCTGATTTTTTTTTGCTTTTTTTGGAACTTTTTGCCTAGGCGTGAACATGTCGGGCAACCTGGTGGACCCGTTGCGCAACATTGCGGAGGGCGAGCTCAGCGCGTTGGGCGCAAGTTTTGCGCTGTGTCTGCTGATCATGCTTGTGCTCGGCGCGTCCGTTGAAAGGTTCGCAAAAATTGAAATTTAAAATTATATCTTAATTTATATTGATTTTTAAAATTTTGAAATTTTCAGAGATTTTTTAATCGAATTTTTGAATTTATTTGAATTTTTGAATAGGCATGCCCTGCTGTGTGATGTGATGATCTCGGAGCGGCTTTCGCTGACCAAGCTGGTAAAAAATATAAATAAATAAATAAATATTGAAAATTATAAAAAATATATTTGGTTTTGTTCTGTTTTGGGTGTTCCTCGGTGGCCTGTACATTGCCTGTCTGTCCGCCATCCTGTCCTCCACTCTCGGCACTTCACGGGTTGTGCAGGGCATCGCCGCCGAGGGACTGTTTCCCAGCGTAGGCAAACTGCTCCAAGAGGTACGGTAGAATTTACAAATTGGATTACGGTAGAAGTCATACTGAATAGATTAGAATTAGTGGGGAGTACTGTAGAAGATGACAACGATAGCACCATCTACAAGTAAAACTGTCTAAGTGGGAACATATAGGAGGTAGGTACAAACTGGAGTGGATTACGGTAGAAGGCGTGCTCACATATGTCTTCCTACAAACACAGTAAGGTACTGCAGGAAGGAGTTAACATCAGATGAAGATACAGTATAATCTAACTAGTCACATCAGCAGATGGCATACACTAATACAAGGGTGTATGTATGTACCATGGATTGGATGTTTGATTTGGTATCGTATTTTTGGGAGACGCATTTGTTGCACAAAACAGTAACCTTTCACTTCAAAAATTAAATACCGTATTTTTAAATTGAACCACATTCTTTTTAAAATGTGTAAAACTATCCTTTAAAACAGTAAAAAATAAATGAAAATTATCCATTTTTGGTCATAAAATCTAACGGTAAAACACACACGATAAACTTGGTTACTTGGTTTTTAAATCCAGATTTCTCGAATCTCATCAGAGATTAGTCTTGCTTTTTCGAACATCTCGAGCTCACATCTCGATTTCGAGACTCGAATCTCTCTCCGTTCTAATCTCGTCCATTATTTTACTAATTTGCTTCTCACAGGACTCGCCCCACAAGGACCCGCTGAAGGCGACCGTGCTGGTCACCGGGGTGGCTGTGCTGCTGGTACTGCTCGCCAACCTCAACCAGATGGCCACCCTCTCCTCCATGCCATTTCTGCTCACCTATGCCTTTGTCAACTATGCTTACGTTTCACTGGCGATGAGCGACGACCTGGACTTGTTGAGCCGCGAGTGCGGGTAAGCAACAACAATCGGAAGTCGAAATTCAAAAATAAAATGAAATTTCGAATTACTTTTTTAAAATCTCTTGGGAAAATTCTAAAAAAATTTACACAATCATTCATTAAATCATTTTTTATTTTTTAGCATTTCCCATCCTTCCTATTTTCGGGACTGGATTCAGTGTGTCATTTTTCGTTTTTCTTCTGTAGCAATGGGCAACAGCAGCAGACCAACTACGGTAGTGTACATGACGGGCTCGCGTGCGGTTCATCTTCCGCCGGCGGTGGGCCCACGCAGCAACGCTCGCTGGACGCTCTGTTCAGCTCAACGGCGGGCGACGACGAGGAGGGCGGCACGCGCACGCGCGACTGGCACGACGCGGCGGAGAAGCCGTGGTACACACGGTGCATCAACCGATACGTGTCATTCCTGGCTGTAAGTCCAATGGGATACGGTAGAGAAGGAATCCATCTAAGGGATACGGTAGAGAAGGAATCCATCTAAGGGATACGGTAGAGAAGGAATCCATCTAAGGGATACGGTAGAGAAGGAATCCATCTAAGGGATACGGTAGAGAAGGAATCCATCTAAGGGATAC
>JAQIYK010001094.1:0-10824 GCA_034700465.1 Rotylenchus robustus | reverse complement strand
TTTTTTCGATCGCGTGCGATCGACCTACCTCCACACTGGGGGACCCCGTGCGATCGGCGATCGAGGTGGGGGGGGGGGGTTGACCCCCCACCTTGGACACCTCACACCTATGTCATGATATGACGTCATAAAGAGGATTCCAAACCCCCAAAAGGGATAAATACATTTTTGCCATTTTACCTTATAAATATTTCTTACCAATTCTTCCACATCCGTCGGGTAGTTTCCCTTCCGGTTGGAAAAGGGGTAGATCCACAGTTGCGAGTAGGCGTGCATTGTGATCATGGCTGGCACTCGACCCCGCAGGTCGTTTCCAAGAATGGCGTCCCGGATGGCTTGGGTCTCCAGCTCCGAGAAAGCGTTGGCCCCGTGGAAAATCTCGGAACAGGGAAAGAAGCTGGTGCCACCGCCAGCAAATTTGAAGTCGAAGTTGCGGTTCAGGTCGACACCCTTCAAATGGATAAAAACATCAAAATTGTGGCGCGTAAATTTTATTGGATAGATAGATAAAAATAATAGCTAGTAGAGAAATAAGACAAATTCGAATTTGATCAAATTTACTATCAAAATAATCCGATATAATTTGATTTGACATTTGACAAAAATTTTTCGAGAATCAATTTCGGTCAAATTCATTCAAATAACATCATTTTGTTTTTGTTTTACAACAATTGTGTCTGTTTTTTGGTCCACAAATAAGTAGTTTAACCTTGCAGCATCGTTCCTGGTTGTCATGCTGGCTGAAAGCACAGCGCTCCTTTGAGCGATTCTTCCGCCACATCCGCACCGATGGATTGCTGGGATCCGAGCGTGTGTACTCGTAGCCGTCGGGGTTGATGCACGGAAATATCTGAAATGTTTGAAAAAAAGAAATGTTTTTTATATATGTTTTATTTGTAGTATTTTGTTGTTATATATAGTAAGTACCGATGCATGTACCATCGTACTAAAATTCTCGATAAAAATTTTTTAGACACATTTGATACCTAAAAACTAAAAAACCACATTTTTCAATTTAATATTTTTAATTATCCTTTGAAAAATGGTATTTTTCGTATTAAAAATATTTTACAGCTTATTAAGTGAATAATAAGCCAGGTTATGCCGACTTTTCAATTCGATCTAAAAAGGTATAAATTTTCAAAAATTTGAATTCAAAGAATACATCTTTAGTACGATCTTATTTTTTTAGATAGTTCAATTTTCTGACTTTTGGAAAATCAAGAATAAGAGTCAAAATTTTGTCCCGTACCAGAATGTCCATCTTCTCCAAACATTTCATCAAACGCTGATCTTGGTTGAGGCGAAGTTGGTTAGCAATGTAGTAGATGAAATAGGCGGCAGTGTGTACCTAAATTATCAAAGATAAATTCCTAAATTAGGCGTTCTTTTCCAATTGCTCACCGCTGTCCATTCCCTGGCATGGATGCCGGCATCAATCCACACAATGGGACGACTTGTGTCCAGCGGGTTGCCAATCTGAACATTTGTGCTTAAAACACAAATTTGTTTAAGGAAATGACACACTTTCTCCACACCCATATTAATTTACAATAACTGTCCAGTTTACTCACTAATTTTTTGCAGCATCTATTAGGCAAACAAAAATATTGTGAATTTATGGACAAATACTTAAGAGTAAGTAAGGCAAGTAGTGTAGTATAAGGCGTCGCGACGAGCTCTAATAAAATTTTTGGGGATTAATAAAAAGAGTGATGACCCAAAATTCCTTGAAAATTTTCCAAGTGAGAAAGGTTTCAAATTTCAAAATATTTCTGAAAGTGTCTTTTACAGTGATGTCAATTTGACAATTTGGTCGTACTCGTATTCGTACCTAGTACCACCTCCTTCAAGAGGCTCGTACTCGTACTGTCGAATTTTTTTCTTCGTATTTCGTACTCGTACTCGTACCATCCAATTTTGACCCCTCGTATTTCGTACTCGTACCGGCCAAATAGCTCGTATCTTGTACGTACTCTTACTTTTTCTCATACTTGGATAAAAATTGATTTTTTTTGCATAAACTAAAGTTAAAAAATGTCCATTTTTCTAGGGTATAAATAAGGTAATCTGGGAGCACTAAGAAAATTTCAAAAATTTAACAATAATTCGCAGCGCCGACAGGCGCCGAAAAATTTGCGATTTTTCGCGGTCAAAAGGTTCCTTCCTTTAAAAATTGGGTTTAAAAATTAGTTGAGGGGGAGTTCGGACGGGCTGGGCCCTCTATTCTCCCACGTTATGCCCAATGAGGTTGGGTTTACGTATGAGGCCATAGGTATTATAGGGGGGGGGGTCGATGGCAAGGGGAGAGTGTGTGTTCAGAATTCAAGACTTCAGGGTCGCCCAACAATTTATCGAAATTTTTCAGTTTATATATTGGAAGGAGGACCGGCGGTGCCGATAGGCGCCGCGGGAAATTTTTTTGTCAGATTTACTCTTATTTCGATAAGAAAATTTGCACGAATTAATCGAAAAGTAATTAAGCAAAGTACGAGTAAATACTAGAGATCGGCCTAGGTCTTACCCCAGACCTAGGTTTTTTCTAAGCTTAGAACCTAGACCTAGGCCTTTTTAGCCTTTCTAGGTTTTTTCTAGGTCTAGGTTTTTTCTAGGTTTTTTACCTAGAAAAACTAGACCTAGGCAGTTCAGAAAACCTAGAACTAGAACCTAGACCTAGATCTTTTTTCCTGGGGTTTTCTAGGTTTTTTTCTAAAGAAATACACTCCCAAAAATGGGGAAATGCTCACAAATTTTCGCGAAAATGGTCAAAAATTTGAAGAAAATCGCCTTTTTCGTCCAAAATTTTTGTGTTTCCCGCTCCAAAATTGATTGTTATCCTTTTTGCACGAATTTCAAAATTAACTAATCCTATTATGAATTATAATTAGGCATGTTGCGTATCAGGTTTGCCGCCGGTTGGCAAAAGGTTCGAGTCGAGTTAGCCGAAAATTCTTCGGGTCGGGTTTTGGGTTGAGAAAAAGTTGGGGTACGGTAACCATGTTGCATATCATAAATCAATTCATTCTTTCCGTCCAAAATTCAATAGGGTTAGGGTTTTATTTTTTTTAAATGTTCAAATTTCTTTACAAAAAGTGAAAAAATTGGAAACTTTCTCCAGCCTTTCTAATTCTACCATCAATCTTAACAATTGGAATACCTAAAAATATTTTTTTGAAATATCAATTTTTAAGAAAAACCCGGCAGCGCTTTTTAAAAGATCTGAAAATTTAAAATTTTTGCACCAACCTCTTCGGCCAATGCCCCCTTCTCTAAAAAATTACGAAATTTTTTGACAATTTACAGAAATTAAGGCTTAAAATTACAAAATTAAAACCCAATTGAAAGGCGAATTTTATGCTGAAAAACATTTGACCAAAAAATTCTACAAATGGCAAAAGTTACCCATCTAACAATAAGTAAATAACGGTCAAAATGATTTTATAAACTATTGAAACGAAAGAAAAACACGTAGAAATATATTATAAAGAAAAAAAATGCTAAAATTTTCCGCATTTTGGCCCATTTTTAAGCAAAAAATGAAAAACCTAGAACCTAGATCTGGGCCTAGACCAAAAAAGTCTAGGTTTTTCTAGGTCTAGGTTTTTTCTAGGTTTTTTACCTAGAAAAAACTAGACCTAGACAGTTCGGGAAACCTAGACCTAGATTTTTTCAAAAAACCGATCTCTAATATAAACTGCAGGCTGCAGGTACTGCAGGCTGCAGGTAAACATATAAACTGCAGGTTTTTTTGTTTTTGTTTTAATAAAGAAAAATTTTCCGTTCTTCTTAAGTTGTTAAAAAAAGTACCTGCAGTTTAGGTATAGGAAAAAGTACCTGCAGTTTATAAGTATGTTTTCAATTTTTTAAACACTAAATTAATCATTTTATTTTACAACAGGTTACTTATTACTTGTATACCTGTGTAGTTTGGAGCCCACTTTTGCAAAACCAAATGAGGGAGGGACTCTTGTTTTTGAAAAGTCGATAAACATAAACAGTACCATTTTTATTTGAAAAATACCGGGGTAATAATAACTAACAAATACCGGTTTCCCCTTGGTTTTTGAAAAAATGAAACCCAATCGAGAGAAGTACCAAAAATTTTTGTGAAAATTTGAACAAAAGGGAGGAATAAAAAATACAAATTTAACAAGTACCTTAACCTTATTAAACATCACTAGTAAGAATAATCAGACAATGTCGATTTTGATGTTTTTTTATGTATAATAAACCATTAACGAATTTAGATTTGGATCTTTAATCAAGCAGCAGTTGTGAAATGGGCGAACAAATGAAATTGGAGGGTGCCCTTCGTGGCCACAATGGTTGGGTTACTCAAATTGCTACCAACCCATTGTACAAAAACATGCTGGTCTCGTCATCGAGAGGTTTTATTTTAAGTATATAGTTAATAAGTTGGATGAATATGAATTAACAGTATAAAAGTGCAAATCTACCATCTTACAATGGAAAAATATTGAAATGTACATTATTTAAAAATGTACTAGATCTAAAATTTTGAGCGCGGCTTTTAAAGTGAATTCATTGAAGAATGTGTATGATCTTACTTTATACTCAATTATGAGTTGAAAAGTAGTGATCTCAATTTTGTCATTTTAGACAAAACAATCATTGTATGGGCGCTTGATGAAAGTGGCTCGGTGCTGACTGGCAAGCCTGTCAAATCACTCCATGGACATGGGCACTTTGTTGCAGACGTTGTAATGTCTTCCGATGGACAATATGCTCTCTCTGGATCTTGGGACAAAACTCTGCGTCTTTGGGACTTGAATACGTTAGTCTTTAGCTTTTTTAGCAAATAATATGAAATCCTTTTAGAGGACAGACCACTCGGCGATTCGTTTCACATACTCAGGATGTCCTTTCTGTTGCATTTTCGGCGGACAACCGACAAATTGTATCGGGTTCTCGTGACAAGAAGATCAAATTGTGGAACACGCTTGCCCAATGCAAGCACACTATTGTGGTAAGCATATTGTACATTTATGCATTTATATAAATCATATAAAATTGCAGGATGAGTGTCACACGGACTGGGTTTCTACGGTCCGCTTTTCACCATCACACACAAATCCGGTGATCGTGTCTGCTGGTTGGGACAAGATTGTCAAGGTGTGGAATTTGGCAACATGTAGACTGAAGACGAACCATTTTGGACACACTGGGTACATTAACACGGTGACTGTGTCACCTGATGGTTCTCTTTGTGCATCTGGTGGAAAGGTATAATCGTATAATAAAAAATCACTCAAATTACTAAATTATGGAAAATTAAGGACGGGTCAGCAATGCTATGGGATTTGAACGATGGCAAGCATTTGTACACCTTGGGAGGAAACGATGTGATCAACGCACTTGCTTTTTCGCCCAATCGCTATTGGCTTTGTGCTGCAATTGGTCCGGTGGTAAAGATCTGGGATCTGGAGGACAAGACTGTTGTTGACGAGCTGAAGTTGGACATTGCTAGCACGAACATGAAGAAGTCACCGCCGCAGTGCATTTCGCTGTCCTGGTCCACCGATGGTCAAACTCTGTTTGCCGGCTACACCGACAGCATCATTCGAGTGTGGCGGATTGCTTAAATTTTGGGAACAAAGCGAATGAACCCCCAAAAATATGTTTCCTTTTCCTAAATTTGTTGTTAAACACGAATGTTATGAGTATAAATTGTTGTCATAAATATTGTTATACTTTTTTAATATCAATTTGAATTTCAAATATTCTTACTTATTTATAACATTTTTATGCTATTTTTTTATAGAAAGTGGCAAAGAATACGTTATGTAGCGGTAGCGGCACAGCGCTAAAATAAATATTCGTTTTCTACTGCAATTGTGGGATTGTTATAAAATCAAGATTAGGTATCCAATATCTTGATCCAAATTAAGAATTGACGAAAGCCGCAAAAAAAGAAAGTTTGTTTAACTTGATTTTGGTATTGGGATTACGGCAATAAACGGTTGGCGGGAATAGGAATAAATGTTTTTTGAGTGAATTTTGAACCAATCTTTTGAATGAAAATGCAAATTTTTCTTCTTTCAACCATAATTGCAAACATTTCGCACGAGTCATTGTGGTGGGCCACCACTGGTGGCTGCTCAAGGGTTTAAAAGGAGCCAACTCGAAATTAATAATGCCTCTCCGAATAACACCATCCTAATCCTGATGTGTTGTTTTTGTTGTTGTTTGCCTTTTGGATCTCACTGAGATGTCCATCCGGTGTTTAGCATTTCGATCATCTCATTTCACCTTTTGTTATTGTTGATAAATTTTAATAAAGATTGATAAAGATTTTTGTCTAATGTTCAAAATATAAATCGTGACAATTTCGCTAACTTTTCCTTGTGACTTTTTAACGCGTGTATGAATGTAAATTATTCACAGAAAATGGCATTCATTATTAGCCGGAGCTTCTGCCCCCAAAAATTGACGTCATTCGGTCAAGGTTAGCTATAAAACAAAATGGATATAAATCAAATAAATTTGTACAAAAAGGGTAAATCTGGTTAAAACTTTTACGGGCTAAAAAGTTAAAATTTCCTTAACAAAAATGATGAAAATGTTCACGGATGCAATTTTGAACTTTTACTGGTGTAATCCGACTGATCTATTCAATTACAGTCACAGCCTCATGTTTTGCCCATTCACTCTCCGAAATAGCTACAACTGAGCCTGATGGCCCTTCAATTGTGTCGCCAATTCCAGGCCCAAAATCGAAGAAATTAAAGGACGAAATGGAACAAGTTCATGTAAGCTTTATTAAGTCGATCAAATATTAACATGTTCCATTCTCAACGGGTGTGTTTCGATTTTAGGCACTAATTCCACCTTTTTGCTTGAAATTTGAGTAAAATACGATAATTATATCACATATGTTGATGATCTTTTTGCATATTTTCAGCAAACCACATCCATCAAATTTTTTGCTGATTATGAGCGCTCATTTGGAAATTATCTGAACGATGCTGATGGGAATACATTACTTGTAAGCTTTGGATTTTTAAAATTAATTAAAAAAACCTTTTAGGACATTTTTACCCAAATTTCGTCTCTTCCTTTGGGCTACAATCATCCGGAGTTGATCAAACTTGCAAATGATGCGCGGCTAATAGTAATATTTTTTATAGACTCGAGTTAGGCTGTAAATCGATATAGGTATGTATGCAAATTAACGAGAAATTGGAATCTTGTTTATTTTTGATTGGGATAGTATCACACTCTTTTAGCGAAATTTTTTAAAGACAAGTGCAGTGAGTAGACCTGCGCTGGGCGCATATCCACGCACCGACTTTGCTGAATTGATCAAGAATTCGCTGACCATTGTTGCTCCTCCCGGCCTCTCCCAAGTCCAGACGATGTTGTGTGGCAGTTCAGCAAATGAAAATGCCATCAAAACTGCGTTTATTCATTATCAAACGCGCAAAAGGGGTGCAAAACCGCCGACTGCGCAAGACTTGTCCAGTTGTATGCGTCACGAGATGCCCGGCACACCATCACTCGGAATACTCGGTTTTTTCCTTGTTTAATATAGTAAAATTGTGTTAAATATTAGGTTTCAATGGATCTTTTCACGGTCGAACACTGGCCATGTTGAGCCTCACACGGTTTTTCTTCACTTTACACATTTTTTAATTTGACTAAACTTTGCAGCTCAAAAGCAATTCACAAAGTGGACATTCCGGTTTGTAATTTTCATTTAAGAAAAATAAACTTTTATAAAGACAGAACTCAAATTGTAGGCATTTGATTGGCCCACAGCGAATTTCCCGCGTTATTTATACCCTCTGGAAGAAAATGTCCAATACAATCAGCAACAGGATGAACGTAAGTAATCATTAGCAATTTTATTTTATTGTTATAATTAGGGTTGTGCCCGGCCCCGTCCCTCCCCCGGGGGATTCTCCCTGGGAAGGCGATTTTTGACCAAATCCCCGCCCCCGCGTCACCCCGCGCCGAAAAAAAACGGGGGCGGGGGGGGGAATGGGTTTTGGCCACGGTCAAAAATTTTTGGCAAAATTTTGTATTTTTGAAAGAAACCCCGGGGAATTCCCCCCCCCCCCCGCCGAAAAAAACCGGGGGCGGGGAACGAATGGCGGAGAATCGAATTCCCTGTCCCCGTGGACCTTCTGACTCACCATTCCCCCCGCCCCGAAAACGGGGACGGGGCACAAGTTGTGCCCCGTCCCCGCAGAATTGTGCCGCACAACCCTAGTTTTATTAATTAAGGTTGCTTGGCTGAAGTTTCTCATTTGATTGATATGCGAAAAACGGAAGGCAGGGAAGTGGCGGCACTAATAGTTGAACCCATTCAATCCGAAGGAGGCGGGTTTTTATTGGAATTTTTATTTATTTTTATACCTTTTTCAGGTGACCATCATGCATCAGTTACCTTTTTCCAAGGCCTACAAAGGGTTTGCGAAAACAACGAAATATATTTCATTGTGGATGAGGTGCAAACGGGAGGCGGCATTTGCGGCACATTTTGGGCACATCAACAATGGAATCTGCCAAGTTTCTTAATATATCAAATGTTTGAATAAATTTATTGTATTTTTTCAAAAACAGCACCGCCAGATTTTGTGACCTTTTCGAAGAAATTGTTGATTGGGGGTTATTACTACAAGGATTCCTTACGTGTCAATGAGGTTTGTGATGAGTGATAAGCAGAAGACTTTATATGAATTTTATGCAATTTTTAGCCATATCGCATCTACAATACGTAAGTGTGTATTATATTTTCTTCTTTTCACAACTTTGGATTTTTTGCAGATGGATGGGGGAACCTACAAAACTGGTGTTGTTGGAGAAGGTAGTTGAAGTGATAAAGCGAGAAAATCTCGTAGAGAATGCGCAGAAAATTGGCGAGAAACTTTTGGCCGGGTTGAAGGATCTTGAGAAACAATATCCCAATTTGGTTTGTTTTTGTAAATTTAGAAAATCACAAATTTAAATATTGTGGTAGGTCATGAACCCGCGTGGACTGGGCACACTTTGTTCATTTGACATGCCAGACGCCGCTTCACGGGACCGTTTTGTTGAGGTGGCAATTTCGAAGGGACTTCACATTGGCGGATGCGGAGATGCAACCATTAGGTTTTTAGCATTTTTCCTTAAAAATTAATTTTTAAACATTTAGATTCCGACCAGCACTGATTTTCACGCAAAAGCATCTGGAGATAACGATGGATTTACTTGATGCGGCATTGAAGAAGATGAATTGATACCGCACCGCTACGGCACCTAGTGGGTAGCCCACGCCAGAAGAAATTTAAAAATTCCATTAAACTTGCGCAAAATCCAATTTAGACTAAAACCATTTAATCCTCCTAAGACAATGTTTTCACTTTTCATCTTATCAATTGTCATTTCACCAATATATCCACAATTCACTTTATTGCTCATTCTACCGAATATTACGGTTCTTTGCTTTATATAAGCTTATTAGATTTTCTATGTAAATTTATATCGCTTACGTAAACATTAAACATATTAAAGGCAAATTAATTGTTTGACATTTTACACATTGTATTTGAACATTGGACATTTATTTTCCGATCTTTTTTATCACTCCATATTTCAACAAAACGTCGGACATTCATTTTCCGATTTTTTTCATTCCATATTTCAACAAAAAATATAGATGACGACGACGAAGCTTGCCTATGACGACGAAGCTTGCCTGTTTGATTCGGAAGAAGAGGACGAGGAGGCCAAAAAGAAATCGCCGGAAGAGCGCAAATTCCTCTTCCGGAAGGAACTTCGTTCGATGCTTTACGGGTTTGGCGATCAAAAGGTATGCTTATATTCATCGATCCTAAATACGATTGGAATCTGCGGCACTTGTGGAGAGGGGGAGGGGAAACTAGGCTTTGCTTAAAAACGCTTTTTTGGCTTAACTTGACCCCCCCCCCCGACGTTACCCGTTGACCCTGATTCTGCGTAGTCGCAAAATGATTTTTGCGATTTTAAACAAAATCTCCAGAGCCTCATTTTTATATATACTGACAGAACTAAGTAAGTGAATAAGCTTAAAAATAGGTACCAATAGTAAAAAATTGTTAAGATAACACTTAATTTTCCGGGAAATTTATAAAGTTTCAGAAAATTTGGATCTAAATTTGACAAATCTAAAAGTATTATATATGTATATTTTTAGAATCCGAACGATGATACACTGGAAGTGCTGGAACAAATAGTAACGGAGTATGTGAAAGAGGTTTGCCGTAAGGCACTTGAAGTTGGGAAGTCGAATCGAGTGAGCCTTGAGGACATCCACTATTGTAAGATTGCGAATGTGTTATTTGAATTTATTCGAAAAATGGTGTTTTAAAGTTCCCAATTACTGGGAAATTTTAACATTAAAAATTTTGTAATATTTCTAAAATGCTAATTCAGTGATTCGCAGAGACCAGAAGAAATATAACCGAGTCAAAGAGCTGTTATCGCTTAGTGAAGAATTGAAGAAGGCTCGCAAAGCTTTCGATGATGTGAAGGAATTGTAAAATTTGTATTTTTGGGAATCCTATTTATTGCATATCATCCTTGACTTGAATAAATTTTTGCAATAAATATTTAATGCCGATTACAAATCTATCATATTGATATTGAATATCGTTGAAGTTACATATTATATATTACCTGTTTCTACAGATTTAAATGATATTTCAAGTTTATTAATAACGAAAGACTTATTACGCTTTTACCACAGGTGGGCAGGGGTGGGCACCAGGGCTGCACGAAATTTCGTATTTCGTTTTCGGATTTCGTGAGATTTCGTGCTTTTTAACGATTTCGTATTTCGGA
>JAQIYK010001093.1:0-10829 GCA_034700465.1 Rotylenchus robustus | reverse complement strand
TCCCGGTTTAGTCCCGGATCCCGGTGTCGAATCCCGGTCCCGGTTCCCGGTAAATTTTGAATCCCGGGCAGCCCTGCTAGTGCCCTTTTTTAAACGACCTAGCACCGGAAATACGGCATAGGAAAGGCGTTGATTGGTTATTTGGCCGACCTTTGCCCATCTCATTGTCGAGTCATATTCGCATTTTGGTGTTTTTTGGACGGACGATTCGACCAGCACAGAGTAAGTATCTTGTTCGGTGTCTTTGAGGATCAGCAAATGGTTCAAATTGAACAAAATTAGTGCCAAAATCCAACAGAACACCAATCGCCATCTGTTCATATTAGTGTACTGTGCAAAAAATATTTTATGAATATTTTATGATAAATAAAACGATAAATGAAAAACTTACGTGACAAAAAATTATTCGTTAAACAAATAGGTTTTAGGAGCACTTTCTTACCGAACCCAAACTTTGTACCCAAGCTTCGCTACTATTTATAAATAAATTTGAATGTTTAAGATTTTGTAAAAACTGTAAAATGATCAAAAATATTTAAAAAAAGTTTGAAACTAATTTAAACAAAAAACTATAAATAATTATACAATTAAAAATCATTATTTGTTAGTTAAATTATTTATTTCTTCTATTTTTATTTGCCTTAATGTATGCAATTGGGTAAATGACGCCAAAGAAGCGTTCGGCGGTGAGCGAAACAATGGCAAAACAGGAGATGAAGATGGGTGTGTTGTAGATGTACTCGGTGAAGAAGCAGGACCAGTAGTTGAGCACGTCCAGACGGAACAGTGGCTGCAGGAACATGTCGAACAGAAACACGGAGTCGGACACGAGCAGCACCAGCAGGTACACGTTCACATAGTTCTGCATGGGGATAATGTCAATTTTAAATTGACGATATTGATACTTGTTTTATACAATGTATTTTCTATATTTTTTTGAAAGAGAATCCCCCCTTCGAGCAGAGGGGTGTTGGGCGATCTGTTAATTGATGAATGTTGGGATCGGAGGGGAATTCGAAAAAAGTCGGATAAAAGCCCAAAATTCCAACGTGAAAAAGAATGACTGAAAGGAAAAGAAAGAATTTCTGAAAAAGGGTCACTTGCCCATTTGTGAGTTCAATCTATTTTCAAAGAGTTAAACATTTAAAAAATTTAATAAACAAAAATTATAAAATGTATCCAATTAATACCTTCCGAAGATCCGTCAGAATAATGGTCAAAAATGCGATCAAATTGCCAATTAAACCGAAACATGCGATCCAAAACGGAATCCATATGTATTCCCAGCCAACCACAATTTCATCAGCATCAGCAATTTTTGAATTTTTAGTAGTGTTCATATCTTCATATTTATACTAAAAACAAAAAACGCCAATTTTTACACCCAAATTTTTTTTTATCCAAAAATTTAAAAAAACAAATACTATTTATGTATAATTTTTGGACAAAAAATGTTATGCCAAAGGCATAAACATACATTTATTTATTTTTTCGAAATAAATAATAAAACATATAATACGCATACGTTTGTGTATTAAGTGTGAAACATTGGAGAAACTTCGAACACCTAATGCATTTTTGCACCCCTGTTCCGCTAGGAAGTCGGTTAGGTAACCGGGGTAACCCAATCCTCAGATTAATTTATTCTGAAAATTCTAACAAATGATATTATGGCGTGGGCCGGTTTACGCAGAAGAAAATTTTATTACGAAGAATAAGTATTGATAATAATATTCGAAGAAATGGAAAAAAGATTTTAGAAATTTATTAGAGAAGACAATTAAATAAAAAAAGAAAATTTTTTAGTACTAATTAGATATTAGATTTCGTATTTGTTTATTAGCGGGGTGGGGGTGGGAGGCAAACTGTTAACGGGGGGGGGGCAAAGCCAAAAAAGCCTTTGCCCTCCCCCCGTTAACATCCCCCCGGTTAACAGACAAGTTCCGAATTTTCAAAAATGTCGGATAATTTTGACTGTTTTGGAATTCAAAAAACTTAAAAATTGGGAAAAAGAGTTTATGCATAAAAGATTTCAAATTTGATTTGTAGAAAAGCTTGTCTTGTTTATATGAAAATCTTCTCAATTTTAATGCTGGGCAAAATAATTAAGGAAATGCAAAATAATTTAGGAAGAAAAAAGCTGAAAAGAAGAAATAATGGGAAAAATAATCAAATTTCCCAAATATAAACACATCTGTTCTAGGAAAATAAGTCCAAGAATGTTTTATTCCAATTAAAAAAACCAATTCGCTACATTTTGTCTTTAGCCAAAAAGAGAGAAAATTATGGGCCAAAAATAGAATCTAAATTAATTTTTAAATAAAAAGAATATAACAATGGGTTTGCCTCAAATTGTAAAAAATGATAAAAAGTGAATAAAAAAATTGTTGTAATTGATGTTTAAAAACATTACATAAAATAATAACAAAATACCGACAATTAATTATATTACATTTGTTGAATAAAGTACTATGTATATGACTAATGTATTTGATTCTTGAATTTACTGTATAGATGAGTTTTATGTGTTTTTACACCATTTTCGGCAAAAAAGGTTACTGTAAAATCAATAAGCACATAATCACATTGCTTCACTCGTTGGGATCAAAAATAGAAATTACAACAAAAACAGACCAGAATATGGCACTACTTCTCCAAATAAACGGTATACTGTAATATTGTGCTGTTAATTTAGGAAAAAGAATACTGACAAATACGGTATTTCAGGAGAATTAATGTTAATTTGCAATTAATTAATTAATCAAATTTCAATTTGTTTTTGTTTTTTTTCAATTTATATTTTATTTTTCACTTTTTTGCAGTCACTAAAATGATAATTGCCAATGCCAACAATGCCAAGTCAAAGTGTCCAAATTGCATCCACCCCAACTCCATGCCCCGCCTTTTCAGTGTCTCCAATCTCTTCCGATCGGATCGGTCATTGGCACTGATCACTTTCTCGGCATGGAACAATGCCTCCTCCAAGGGCTCCATTACCCGATCAATGTAAATTTGGCGAAATTTACGGGCTCGGAGAACACTTTCGGGATCAGAAACAACCTATGGACGATAAAAACACAAATAACAAATAAATTCTTAATTGGGTTAATTTTTAGAAATTCTTAGTCTTGTAGCTTGTGCAATTTTAGGAGTTGGTTTTCGAAATAATTTTAAATTGCGAATTCATATAAAAACTACTATAAAAAATGAACACCAATTAACAGATAATCGATACATATGTATTTTAATATAATTTTTTAGGTCTATTTTTTAACTAATTTATGTAAAATTTGAAAATAAAGTTTCAAATATTTGTTTCAATATTATAATTATAAAATTACCTTGTGTATGGTGTGAAACACACTTTCCGCAGTAAGTGAATATTTGTTGATCACCGGCCCAATTCCCATTGCCAAAACCAAGTGGGCTTGATGGGCCTTTGTGGGGGGATATTCTGATCTAATTACGATAAATAATAAGCCTTCTCCATTCCGCATCGATAATTACATATATATCTAACAAACCCTGTTATTTTCTTTTTAAAAAATCGAATTTTTAAATTTGAATTTTATTAATGGACTTGAATTTTGAATTCCCTACTTAATTTTGAACACCCTATACCTGCTCAGCAAAAAGTGGCATCACAATTAATGGCACGCCAACACATAGGCCTTCCCTCACACTAAAATAAAATATTTTTTTTTAATTAAAAAAAACAAAATAATAAATTGTCTAGAGAAAAATTCGTTTCGAGTTTTGTGCTTTTTGTTTCTATATTACCTCTTCATTTTTTCCACAGTATGCCCTTTCATTTTCTACATTAACTCCTCTTCATTTTTATACAGTACCGTTCCCTTTTTCCCTTTTCTACCAGATTTATTTCTACAGTACCTCTTCAGTCCGCCATGTGTGATGAAGGCACGTGCGGTTGGATGGGCCAGAATCTCCAATTGGGGTGCCCACTTGGTGAGCATAACATGCGCACCCAGCCCATCGACGGGTGGGCCATCGTAGGCAAAAATGATACGGTAGTCGGACAACCGAGCGAAGGCGCCAAAAAGGGCGTTTAAAATGCGCGGAGGGGCCAATTGCCAGTCGGGATAGGTGCCGAACGCGAGGAGGATGGTGCCCCGGGAGTGCGGGTCCTCGATGAAACGTGTGAACTCAGCCGGAAGTTGTTTTGGTGTTTTGCAATGGCTGCCCAAGTTGATCATCTCTGGTCCATCTAATAAAATAATTGTTTTTTTTGAAATTTTCACCATTTTTAGGCAATAATTTATTTTTGATTCCAGACATGTTATTTTAAAAATTCGGAATTTTTTGTTTATTTACGAGCCATCGGCCAGCCCATCCGATCGATGAAGTCGGAGAATTCATAGGATGTTCGACGGTACAATTCGTGCCAAGAAAACTTAGGGACACCGAACTGGGCAATGTTTGGCATCATGAAGCGTTCAGCTTAATTATTATCAATTGAATAGATTGATCTGTCGATTGATTGATTTTATTAATTGATTGATTGATTTTTCTTTTGATTGATTTGTCGATTGACTAATTAATTGATTTATTGATTAATCGATTGACTAATTTATTGATTTATCGATTGATTTCTTCACTTACTGTACCAATTCACCAACACGTGCTCCGCAAAACTTTCGTAAAAAGCAAACAATCGATGCGCGAAGAGCGCGGGCTGAAACACGTCGCCAGCATCGGTTGGAATGTATGGACAAAAGGGCACTCTGGCAACCCAGTTGCGACCAAAATTAAACAATTGAACATTAAAAAAAATGAATTTTCTCCCGATTTATCGACACAAATATTATAATATTCGAGATTTTTAAAAATAATATATGTACCGTATTTCCTCTAATAGAGCCCCCGGGGGTTCTATTTTTCAATACCCCCGGAGAGGGGGGCTCTATTGAGAGGGGGGTTCAATTGGAGGGAAGGGTTCTATTTTTCGACACCCCCTGAGGAGGGGGGCTTTATTGGGAGGGGGGTTCAAATGGAGGGAGGGGTTCTATTAGAGGAAATACGGTATTTACCTAATATACCCATAGAGTAAACTGTAATTTTTGTAATATTTTAGGCAATTATAATTTTACACTTATTCTTATTAAAAAAGAAATACGACTAAAAAATAATTAAATTTTCTTAATAAAAATATTTTAATGTTATCATCTTACTTCTAATTTAAAAACAACCAAAACGTTCAAAAACAAGTTGTTTAACAAGTTTGTTTGTTACTTTAAAACAAAGCTAAGAAGAAATCATTTTCAAAATTTTAAAAATATTTCAATTTTGGAAACTACAGTATGCCCAACTTGTGGCCCGAATGGACTCGGCCGATGTCATTGTCTGTGCCGCGGTACTGTACACAATCAGTCTTGGCCTTCGACCCTTCCGCCCGGCTTCCCATTGGCGTTGTTTGAGCGTGGCCACAAAGTAGCCGAAGGGCCACATCAAATCGTCAAAGATGATCAAATCCCACTGTTCGTTGATCAAATCCACCATCTTATTTGGGATTAATTAGCCATCGAAAATATCTAAAAATTTAGTTTACAGTTCTGAAAAGAGGAAAACCAAATTTCATATTGATAAATCCATTTTTCTTGAGAGTTGATGCTAAAAATTAACAAAAAAATATTTCGCATTTTTTGATTTTTATTATTAGATAAAAATGTACAAAGTCAATAAAATGAGCATTAGTTTGTCTAAAAGCTGATTTAAATTTAAAAAAAAAATATTTTGGTACTTGTTAATTAACGGGGTGGGCATGAAAATAACGGGGGCAAGACCAAAAAATGCACTTGCCCCCCCCCCCCGTTATTTTCATGCCCCCGTTAATTAACAAATCCAATATTTATAATAAAAAATTTGACGAGGAACTTAAATTTTTTACAGTGATTCACAAATACATACTTTTGCGGAATAATTGGTCATCAGTGTGCCCATGAGTTTGTCGCTGTTGAAGAAAAATTCGGGCAATGTGACCGACGAGTCAGTTTGGTTCCAGAAGAATTCGGCGAATTCGTGCCGAGCTTGTTGGTCCTCCAACTCGTCCTGTGGTAGTGTTGCACGTACGTGCCGGACCAACGGGGACCGATCCGTGCGGTGGATGGTGTCGAGCACGGACACGGAGTGCCCATGACGGGACAATCTAAAAATCGATATACATAATTTAAATAAAAATGATACTGTATTTTCTGCAATTAATGCTCGTCTCAATTTTTATGTTAACGCTAAAAACGTTAAATTCGAGAAAAAATAAAAGCAATAAATAAAAATAATATTAGCATAAAGTATTAGAGTATATTACCTAATTGATAAATGGCATTTTTTGAACTTTGAACCCACTTACTTTTCCATCAGTGGAAGCATTGAACCAAAATGACTTCCACGGTCGTGAAAGAAGGTGAATAACACTTTGGTGGCACATTGAGACGGTTGAATTGTTGAGGAAAAATACAGTAGGAAAAGTGGGGGGAAAATTAACATAATACAGTAATATTTGTGAGTTGTGCACTTTAGAAAAAATAATAATTTACAACAGAAAATTTAAGAAAAATTATTATATTTAAAAATTTTAACTGTAAACGAAAACACATTAAGTGTTCTATTTCTATTCAATGAATATATTTGCATAAATCCATTTTTTAATCCTAACAATATTGGAAAATACCTTTTTATATAAAAAATGATAATAATTAAATTTTATTTGCAAATGATTTTGTTGCTATTTTTTTAATTTTTTTAGATTTTATTTCCGAAATTCAAAATTGGTTGTTTATTTGACTGACTTAGCGATGAAAAATTCGCAAAAACACTTTTCCCTTTCATTTTCATCCATTCATTTACTCTCGTAAAAGAGTTAGAAAATAATCGATCGATTTTGTCAACAAAAATTGCAAAATAAAAGAAAAGTTATTGGGTTATTGAGTTGGAATGATTTGATAATGAAAATAATATTCAATCAGAATCAGCATTGGAAAGCTATAAAAGTAAATAAAATTTATCTTTGAATTTTTGAATTTAAAAGGCAATTTTTAAAAATAAGCACTTACCGTATTTTTTTAATAGAACCCCCCTACTCCGGGGGTCGGGGGTATTGAAAAATAGAGCCCCCTCCATTTAAACCCCCCTCCAATAGAGTCCCCATGGGGGTGGGAATTTGTTTTATATTTTCAAAAAAATATATATATAAATGACAAAATTGGACTAATTCCCATCAATTTTCAGTGTTTCGATGCAATTTTTTGTAAAAATTGTCAAAATTCCAAAGAAAATCGCACATTTTTGATTAAAAAGCCAATTTTTCCACTGAAAAATAGAGCCCCCCTCCATTTGAACCCCCTCCAATAGAGCTAAGAGCTCCCCCCCCCCCTCCGGCGGGGGGTATTGAAAAATAGAACCCCCAGGGGTTAGAGGAAATACGGTATCTCATATTTGTCTTACTCCTCCGACAGATATTACTCCACTTGTATAATTTATATTTTTTATTGAAATTATAGAAAAAACAATAAAATTTACACAAAAAATAAATTCCAATTTTATTCGAAAAAATAAATTGTAACATCCAAAAAAGTTTACAATTTGGAATAATTGTAAATTTACAGAAAACCGAAACAACAGATTTAAGAATTTGTTTTTAAATTAACTTTTGATGCGGATAAATGAATACGGTATGTTGATGGAACAACTGTAATCGAACACATCAATTACGGTAGAATGACGAGGATGTGCAAGGCTTTTGCGGTTTACGGTATTGTTGATAGTGACTGGCAATTGATGAACTGGACGAAACACGATCAAAAGGCTCCCTAAAAGCATAGAAATTAAATCACTCAATGAACCCATATAAAAATGAACATTTTTTGTATAAAACATTGCCAATATTTAAATCAAAAAATCATAAGATATCAAAAAATATGTAGATTTTAGTGGCGAAATTCGGTGAAATTCTTAAAAAGTAAACTGATTCCTCATGATTGCCCAAAAAACTGACCAAACTGAACCCAATGTTGAAGATGATTGGAATGTGTTTATGTTGCGCCATGTTGAATTTGATGTCGGGGGCACGCAGTTTTCACCGACAATGCGCGAGGATGACACATAACTGGCCGGTTGCGTTCGGTTGTCAAATTCAAATTGTTTGGCGTACTTTGATTTTGGCTTCGGATCAGCCAATGAGTGGCTAAAATTATATATTACTCTATTTCTTCCAATAACGACCCCCGGCGGGTGGTTATTTACCACCCGGGTGGCCCCCGGGTGGTTGTTTTCATAAGGAAAATGGTGTCTACTTATTTTTAAGCATTTTTTTTCTCAATTACTGGCATTTTTCAGCAATTTTTAATATTTATTAATTTTTTTTTTTTTAAGATTATGTTAAAATTTTATAAATTGGCCAATTTATTGAGGAAATTGAACATTTTTGTCTATATAGTTAAATTTTTGGCAGAATTATAGCATAAAATTCACCGGTTTGGTGACAAACTGTGGTTTCTGTGTCCAATTAATACTACAATTTATTCAATTATTACCGATAAACTGTGTTCTGCTGGATACCCAACATTGAGAGTGGGTTGCGGATTGTTTTTGCGGCAGTTTTTTTGAAGTTCTTGAACAGGGAATAACCTGAAAAGTTTGAAATTTGAAGTTTGACTTTTAAAAATTGTAAAATGCAAATGCACCTTCTTCCTTGCCGTTACAATGCAACGGCTCTTTTCCCACCACAGTTCGTCTGATCTCAACGGGGTGAGCGGCAGAATTCTTCAAGGCTTTCCGCTCCAAATCATTCAAAAATTCCTCCAATTGTGTCTTAGCTTTAAACAAGAGAGTTTGATGGATATAAAAATTAAAAACAGAGAGATATACGATAAAACTAAATTTAAAAATGAGCAGAGTCAGAATTTGCAATTATATTTTTAGAATCAGAGCCAATGCGGATTAAAAATCACTCAAAAATTTAAATAAAATGAGTGAAAAATGAATTAATCATTAATCGGTTTTTTGGGTAGGTAGATTCATATCCCAAAGTTTTATAAGTATGTATCTTAACGGCTTTTTTGGAAAAGTCATTGATCAAGCGAATAAACCAATGAATTACCCATTCTGGATCTGCTCGGCTTCGGCACGTATCCCTGCGCCTTCTCCTCCGTGTAGTCCTTCTGGTGCTGTTCCCTGGCCTTCTGTTGCGTATCGTACATTTGCCGGATGTCCTGTCCGAAGATGGGCAACTCGCACAATTCCTCGAACAGTTTTTGCACATCCATCGGCAAAATCACTTTGCGCTCCGAGTCCGCGCTCGACTGGTCAATCAGTGCCTTCTGTTCCTTGTACAGTCGAAGTGCTTCCTGCAAAATACAAAGTACCGTTTTTCTCTAATAGTGCTCCCCATCCCCGTAAAATAGTACCGCCTGGGACCTATTAGGATAATTTGTATTTTTCGTCATATTGCTATTTATGCTGCTTCCATAACCAAAATTTAACTAATGAGAACCATTTCAAAATTTTCTTTCGCCTTCACACCAACACATGATAATATAATTTTCAATAATACCAATGGAGAAAGTTTCAGATTAAAGGGTTAACAGAGCAGAAACCCAGAAACTGACCCGCAAGTCGTCCAACTTCTTCTGGTAGGCGTCGTTGTCCGCCTCCCCATTGCTGGCATGCACAATTCGTTGCGCATCCTGGATGGACAGCTTGATGTACGCCTCCATCGCGTCATTGTACGGCTTCAGCGCCCACTTCTTTAGGAAAGAACTAAACAGTGCCGACTTTTTGTAGATTAACTCTCTCTCCTTGATCATTTGTTGCCACAACAACTCCACTTTGGTCAGTGTACTTTGCTTGTCCTGGAAAACAGGGAATGAATTGCTTGTTGTTGAAAAAACTCGACTCGACTTATAAACAGTGCTTGGTATTCGTTATTCGTTCTCGTAACTCGTACTACGAGTACGAGCAAATTTTTGCCCATTTTCTCGTACTTTGGCTCATGCATTTTTGGCAAAAAAATTTGATCTTCTAAGATAAATTTTTATATTTTTCTCGACCCGATTTGTAAAATAATGTTAATTTTTTGCCGCGGCGCTAATCGGCGTCTCGAAATAAAAAAATTTATTTAGTTTTATTTATAAAAAATTAAAAAAAAATCGATTTTTGTGTACAAGTACGAGAAAAGTACGTACTAAAAATAAGAGAATTTTTGGAGATACGCGACGAGCAAATAATGAAATACCATATACCAAGCACTGCTTATATAGTATACAAAAATAGTGTTTATTATAATAGTATCCAGGGCCGTCACCAGGATTTTTTTAATGAAAATTTTTTGGTGACGTTTTTTTTATTCGCACCGAAAAGTCGATTCTTATGGGTGTATTTTTATTATTGTGCAAAAAATTTAGATTTTTAGGGGTGTATTTTTGGTTTGAGAGTCAAATTTTCTTAGTTTTGCGGCGCCGATAGGCGCCGCGCGAAAATTTTTGACGGATTTTGGGTTCATAAAGTGAGATCCTATTGAAAAAATCATAGTTTCGTGGCACCGATAGGTGCCGTGGCGAAAATTTTTCGCGAACTTTAAAAACAAAAGGGGGGAGGGACCCTATTAAAAAAATTAATTTTTGGCATTTCGGAGGGGGCATGACCCCCGGCCCCCTGGCGACGAGCCTAATAGTATTATAACATAATACATCAAAATCATCACTCATTTTAATATCCATTGATCTAACTCAGTCAGAACTCTGTTTTGTGTTTTATTTGTACTATAGATATAGACAGGCCTGTAGCTAGCCCCAAATTTCGGAGGGGGGAATTTCGGT
>JAQIYK010001092.1:0-10833 GCA_034700465.1 Rotylenchus robustus | reverse complement strand
AGAGAAAGAGAGAGAGAAAGAGAGAGAGAAAGAGAGAGACAGAAACAATGTGGCAAAATTGGGTAGTACGGTATAGTATGGGGTCGTACTACCCATACTGTACCCTGTCACAATGCCAAATGACAGGGTACAGTATGCCCATCATCGTATAGAGTGGGTTACTGTCACCGTATTCCTACTTATAATTTTGGTCAGACATACAATTGTATTGTCTAAATTACACAATGCAAGAAGAGTAGATATCTAGATATGTTGATGTTTTTAGCCGGCGCCGCATTAGCTCAAATTTGACACGGAACTTGAATTGCATATTCAACACACCCATCGCAGAAAACGGTCTGCAAAGGTTCAAAGCACAACAAACACTGAACACGCACTGCTCATTGACCAGTAAGTGTTTACCTCCCTTTTATACTTTTCGATATGTCTTTGTTATGTTCGACCTTTCCGTGCTAAAGTTGTCCGGCGTCCACACCCACGTCTCCGGGAAGTGACGACGTGCAGGTGGAGATGGTGCAGCACCGCCTCCAGCACCTCCCACGGGGGCGAGTTCGGCCAACATTATGGGACAAGGCAAACCCGGGATACTCGGCAGTGAGTGCCCCTCGGTGGATCCACAACCATCTTATTGGAAAAATACTACCGCAAGGTCAGGGTAATCAGTGTTATTAATTTTTCAATGAAACATCAGTGTGGTACGGTCCATACATACCGTAAGCGGTCAGTTCGAATTCGAATAAATATTTCAAAAAGATTCCAACAAAAACAATTCAAACACAAATACAACACACGGCACTGCTCATTTATTAGTTTTTCGTTTTTTTATGGGTTTGTCGAGTTTCGACTTTTGACCTTGCCGTTCCGAAGTTGTCCGGCGTCCATACCCACGTCTCCGGAAAGTGACGACGTGGAGCTGGCGATGGGGCTGCGCCGCCTCCGGCAGCGCCCGCGGCTTCAGCCGAGGGAGGGGGTGGGGGAGCGGGCACTGGACAAGGAATATCGTCGGAGTGTCCACAATAATCTTTCAGGAAAATTTTGGCAAAAAAGTGGAAAAAACAAGGAAAAATTAGCAAAATTTGCTGCAAAATTATTTTAAAAACCCTTCCAATTTTTGTGGATTTTTTTCGATTGCGCTTAGGTCTCTCATTACAATACAATAAATCTGCCAATGTTTCCTACGTCTCCGGGTTACGACAACTTTATTGGTATGGTACGTAGGGCAGCGTTACAGTATACCCAACAGTAGCCATCTTCATAAATACTGTATCACACAGTAACCACAATCAGCGGCATAATGTACGGTAACAACAGCGTGGTATGCACAGCAAAAGCACACGCACAACACACAACGGCACGCGCACTGACTGAGTCAGTCAGTCAGTGTCAGTCAGTCAGTGTCTCTTTTCCCTTTTCTACTTTTCGCCTTTTTGACTTTTTCTTTGCCATTGTCAACTTCGACCAGTTCGACCTTTCCGTGCTAAAGTTGTCCGCTGTCCACACCCACGTCTCCGGGAAGTGCCGACGCGGAGATGGAGACGTTGCTGCATCCATCGTTGTTGTCTCTCCATCGTCGTCTTTGGCGGCAGATTCGGAAGATGCGACTTGGGCTGCCAAATCACACGGCTCGGAGGTGAGAGAAGGATTTGTACAGGGATTTTAAAAAAAAATTAACTTAATTTTTGTTGTTGTTGGAATCAGCAGAAAATCGTAAAAAGCTGTTCAACTGATTAAAATCCAATAAAAATATCAAATTGATTCCGTGCGGGATGGGATACTGATTCGCCAAGAAGGACACGGTAAGGGCAAGTGTGGTACGGTACTTTTCCGGGATACCGTTGCAATACCGTACATATACTATAAGCCAATATACCGTACAACAGGTAAGCATACGGGAGGACTGCGTTAAAAGTTAAAACATAAAAACACAATTGCAAGCGACACGAAACACTCGGCACGGCACACGCACATTTTCAGTGTTTTTTAATTCATTTTTGAAGTTTGCGTTGTTTTCGGACCTTGCTGTTCCCGCCAACGTGCCGAAGTCGTCCGCCGTCCACACCCACGTCTCCGGAAAGTGTCGTCGCGGTGGTGGCGACGGTGCCGCGCCGCCCGCAGCGGCAAAAGAGCTGACGGAAGGGGGTGCTGGCGCGGGCGGCGGTGCCGCCATTTCGAACGCAATGTTCTCGGGGACTAATCAATCAATGGTGGTGATGGGGAGTAAAATGGTGGGGTACGGTACGGGGCGGGGCATAGGGTAGCGACAAGTGGTACGGTATCCAAGGCATTGTCAGATACCGTACAACACCATATTCATCAGCTTATAAACTATAGGATATGTACCGTAATATGGCATTTTACACTGTACCTATGACCAAATTACGGTAATTAGGCTAGGTTATTCCATCAAAAAGGAATTGCGAACATAAAACGAAAAAGCACATAAAAAGCACGAAAAGTGAAATTAGCGACAGATCAAAACCTCGAGAAGTGAGTTTACTGTAGCGAAGAATACACTGTGGGTGCAGTAATAGTACAGTAAACCTTCCGAGGTTTTGACTGCCACTCCGAGTACGGTAAAGGAATATGGTAGGCCCAAGCAAAAAAACCCACTGATTGGTTCCGGCTCCTTGTACAGAAAGGCATCGGTCAGCACGACAAGGCCCGAGTTCTGTCGGAGGGATCAAAGTTCAGGGATCAAAGTGCAAAGTACACAAAGTGCAAAGTACACACTACATACCTCGAAGATGGAGCTGGCGTCCTTGCCACCCACGTTCCACCACGGATACCAAGACGATCTGCAAGATGAGGCAATTTTGGTGATTTGTGAATAAAATGTCCAAATAATCTTTTGGACAAAATACAACCAAACTACAGTATGAAACACGTTTATCAGAGTCCAAAGCTCACTCAGAAAAGTACAGTATGATCACACACCAATGTATGCAATGTTTGGGGAGTTTTTTAAAATCCAAAAAACGCTATGATGGATGGCATTTCTTTTTGAAATTTCAAGTTTCAGCGTCATTTTTTGACCCCTCCCCGATTATATTTTCCGTTTTCTTACTTTCCAAAGGTTTGTTTTTTCAATGATATCCGGATACAGTACACCAAATAAGTCTAAAACATAATTTATTTTATTTACCTTCGTCCGCGTCGTGCCAAGCGTCGCCGGCCGGCGAACTCGCCCCAAGATCTTCCGCCGTTGCTTGTAGTGTCGTACTCCTCGACGTCCTCAAAAGTCCAAAGTACGTTATGGCCAAACAGTTCAAAATCCAAAGTACACTATAAAGTTCAAAGTTCACCTGCTCCACCAGCGCCTTGTCCAAATCGTTGCCGGACTTCAGCAACAGCACGCTTTGGTCCACCGCGAGTAAGCCGACGAAGGAGTCGGGCGCGGCACGGACTGTGAAGCGGACCGGGTCGCCGGGCTCTGCCGACGCGCGGTCCACCGACAGAGACACCTGAACAAGTTGCACAAGTCCAACAAGTACCAAAACCGGGGTGGGGAACATTCAAAATTATTCGAGGAGATGACCAAAGAATTGTTCTTTAAAAAGTGTTTTTTTATTTTATTTTTTAAGACCAAAAAGGCCACGTTTTGGGTTTTGGATTCCTTTCTATATTTGCTACTATTACGTAGTCCGGAGACAAGAGTTCAACAAGTATCAGTACACCAACCACCGCACTTACATTGTTCCTGAACAGCCCATCCACTTTGAAGTCGATCTGAATAAAAAGCAACAGTTTACTTTTTGAGCCTAAAAACTTTTTAAATTTTTAGCTAAAAATATCACATCACCCCCCCCCCAGCCCCCTATAGGGGCTGGGGTTAAATTTTATGTTTTACCTTTATTTTTGTCCCAAAATTTTGAGTTTATTAAATTGCAAAATTTAGACCAATTTTTTTATTTTTAAAATTTTTGAGGCCTACAGCATCGACGAGTATCTCCTTGTTGGTCGGTTGGATGGCGTAGACCACCAGCCGGGACTTGGGTGCCATTTGGGGCGTGGCGGTGAATGTCAGCGAGGCGGAAGTTTGGCCGGCGGAGGACAGGGACACTTGCTCGCTGAGCGCCACAATCCCACGCGCAACCACCTTAAGGCACAAAAAGTTCGGATTTTTAGTGGAAAATCCAAAAAAGTTTGGATTTTTATTTGTTTTATTATCTTACTTGATAAGTGAACGAGTTCAACGGTGCCGTGGACTTGACACTAAAAAGGTTTAAATTACCTTAACTGGTCATGCAAAATGTATTACAGTACTCCTCCCATCTAATGTAGTGTACACTGTACAGTATGCCGTCCAAAAAGTTACTGTATCAGTCACCAAAGTCAAAGAATTTTTGATTCCAATTTACGGGAGCAATAAGTACAACAAGTTCAACGGGTACAGTAATACAACCCAAAAGTACGGTAGTACAGTGTGCTGCATGCCCCGACTACCTGAAGGACAGTGTCTTCCCTGCGTCCACAATGCCCTGGTTGTCCGCGTTCACTTGCACAAATGCCTGGGACGGACTGCGTCCCGCCTCCACGTACAATGACGTGTAAATGGGCGAATTGGTGAAGTTGTCGCGCCCCTCCCGGTCGTAGCTGGCCTCCACCCGCGCATTTGTGCAATTCAGCGGGGGCTAAAGGAAAAACGAAAATGAAAGTTAATGGCTTATTATAATACGAACAGAAGAACCTCAAAACTACCGTATCGTATATTTCAGAACTCAGCACTACCATAGCCCCGTAATTATGTTAATCTACCATATTTCCAATCTAACAAGTTGTTTTGCTCAACTACAACCTTCGGCATTACTTCCTCACATCGTTTTTTGAGTTTTCAACATACCGTACTCCGAAAGAACTGTGACACTTACTATGCTACAAAAACTAAACCACTGTATTCCCTTCTAGATTTTATACCTTGGCTAAATTTCAGTCGACAATATTTAGGGATGTAAAATAAGTTACCAGCAGTTGGAGCATCGCGGTCCCGTGCGCGTCCAGCTCCAGCACCTTGATGTCCTTGTCCTCCTGATTACTGCCCTGTTAAAAGACCGAACATCGAATTCGCATCATAATTTTCAAATTATCAATTTGATCATTTTCAGTTTTTTTTCGATTTTTGATCCATTTTCCCCGGATTTGCCCATGCCTGGTAGTTGTAGAAAGTGCTGAGATGGACTCGTCGTGGCAGAGATGACTTGGCCGGCGAGTCGTCCATCTGTTTCAGTGCCACCACAACTCCGTAAGGGAGGCCCGGCTTGAATGTCTCGCCCTGCTTGTCCACCTCCAACTTCACGTCCTGCTCATACACCGTAATCTGCAAAGGGTACGGTAAGGTGATTAATTGTATACCCAAAGTACTGTAGAATGGTATGGGCTATATACATATCTTGGCTTTAATGAGACAGTTGGCCACAGTACGGTACCATTGCCCGTGTTAAAAGTGTGTCCTACCTCGACGGTAGCATTGCGCTGCAGTTCGCTCAGTTCCTCCTGCACCTCGGCAACCACCTGCAACAGAAAAACACTCTAATTGATCAATTTTTCGATATCGATCGATCGATTTTTCAAATCAATTTTTCCTCATCAATTTCTCTTTCTCCGCTAACCTGCAACGTGCTGCCCCCGTAATCCATGATCATCTTGCGCGTGCGCAGCTCCGCGTTCTCGAAGGTCAGCGTCGCCTCGCCCATTCCGTTCAGTTTCACGCTCCGCTCTATTCCGCCATCCTCAATGCGTCCGCCCGTGCCCGCCTCTCCGATGGGTGTCCAATGGGGAAAGGGCAGCCCAAGTCGGACCTTAAAAATATGTAAAAATTGGGTTCAAAAATCAAAAATTTAATTTAAAAATTTCAAAACATTTTGATTATTCATTTGATGATAAAGCAAAAAATAGGTTCAGAAATCAATGTGATAATAACCTTGGCCTTGCCCGCCACGCCCTTCCCGTAGGTGTACTTGGCATTCAATTGGATGGTCAGGTCGTCGTTGACGGTGATGAAGGAGGGTGTCTTGATGTTCACCTCGAACTTCGGCAGCACATAGCTGCAAAAGGAGTACTGTAAAGCATTTCCAAAAAGTAGGCAAAGTGTATACGGTGTTGGTATACGGTAAGTTCTACAATAGTGTACCGTACTATTATACCAACCGACATACCATACAAAAGCCCCACTGTGCATACCCTACAGTACATTGGCATGTACAGTAATCTACCATTTGCCCTACTGTATTATACCAACCGATCGACGGTGAATTCTTTGGCAAATTTGACTCCTCCCGTAGTTTCGACATGGATTTTCCAGTTGCCCAGCGGCGGTTCCGACGACAGCTCCAACTCGCCCGAGTACACCCCCTTGCGCAGCTGCAGCTTGGCCAAGTTGGCAATTCGGTTCTGGCTGGGATCCTCGACGAACACGTTGACTGGCTCTGTGTACGGTAACAGGTCTGGCGTGACCACCACGACACGGTAGTGTACTGTAGGAGGTGGACAAACATTAGGCACTAGGTACGGTATTGGTTGGTACCGGTGGATCCGGGCTTGTAGATGGCCTTGTCGGTCTGCACAAAAATGGACACACTCTTCGGGCTGCTCCGCACCGGGGCCTGGTCCTCGAACAGTGTCTTCGAATTGATCTGAACTCGGCGGTACCGTACTCAGTCAGCAGAATAACACAGTCCACTACTGTATTTTACCGTTTCCGCCTTCACGTACACATTGTAATTCTCTTCCGCGAGAAGGCTCTCTTCTGACAGATTCTCCACCGTCACCGTTTGCGGAGTGCCTTAACAAACCAATCGGAAATTTAACCAATCGATAATCAATCAATAATTAGTAGATTAATCAATAATTATATTAATCAATCGATAATCAATCAATTACTCACCAGTCTTAAAGTTGCTGACCACCCTCGCGCCCACCGTCTCATTTTTGCTGTCCCTGATCTCCACCCTCACAATATGGTCCGGCTCCGCGCTGCGCAAAATGTTCACCGAAACAGCGTAGGGAAGGCCGGGCCGCACAATTTTGGGCGCAATCACCAAATAGGAGGCGGAACTGGGGAGGAAAAGAGAGAGAGAGTGGTGGTCAAAAAAGGACAAGACAAGGAACAAATAACAAGGGGGAAGGGAGAATGTTGTGACCCTTTAGGGCAACAAATGAAAATCAGCCCATTTTATTATATCACTATTAAAAGGGTAACAAATAAATTTTAAAACCCAATAAAAACCTCAAAAATTGGTTTCAAAGGAAACCAATTGAGTTGCTTATCAGGGGATCAGGGCTGGATATCGTATCGTTTATCGCTTTTTAAAATTTGATTTTCAACAGCCCTGTTGCTTATTACACCGGGTTCAGGTTACGATAATAACCAATAACGGCCTTTTCCTACTGTACTTACTAATTTCTCGGCGGCAACGGTGTGGTCCGCGCCACGTCGGGCGGCCATTGGGGCGCAGCTGGTTCAGGCGGCGGAGGCGCCGCACTGCTCGACGACGGAGGCGCAGGTTCGGACACTTTTTTGGGCTCATTTTGACCGGCGGAGAAGGGGGAGAGGAGAGAGAGTGTGAGGCAGAGAAGCAGAGAGGAAATATGCCCGGAGGGCATTTTGGACAGGAACAGTTCAATGAGTGTGTTTATTGGCCTGAACTGGGACAGAGGGAAGGCGTAAAAAGATGGTTAATAAGTACTTAATAACCGGAAAAGACACGACGAAGTGTACTTTGAACCCAATCGCATTTATAACTTACCGTAATATTTCATCGACTCAAAATAGAACCCAGTCCCCGTGAGAGGAAATAGGTGCAATTTAAGTGCAATTCGACGGTGGAATCGCCGTTCCGTATGCCATGCTGATGAGTGGGGGCGGGGGGATGAATGGGCCGATAATTGGCCCGCCGTTGGGTTCTTTCTCTCCCTATTGGCGGGACTCACTCTCGACAAAACCAAAACATATTATTACCTAACAATTGGTCGTCAAACTCAACTGAACCCCAATCTCCAGCAGAGGGGTTGGGGAGGGGAATTTCCACCGAATTTCAAAAGGGCGAAGGAACATTGGGAAGGGTGATGAGCAATGTGAGGGGTGAGGGGGATTATCATTATTTTCCCCGAACATGTTGTTGTTCTCTTTTTGGAAAACTCAAATTTTGCGCACCAAAAAAAGGAGTGACCTGCTGATGAATGAGGGAGGGGGGGACAAGGGAACTAAGGGGGGGGCAAGGGAACTAAGGGGGGGGGGGCAAGGGAACTAAGGGGGGGGGCAAGGGAACTAAGGAGGGGGGGGGCAAGGGAACTAACTTCTTTGTTTTTGATGTCTCAAAATAATAAAGACAATTGGGTGTTCGCCGAGTTAAGTTGATAATATTCTTCCTCCTCCTTACTTACTAATTTCATGAGACACTTAACACCTTCGCCGAATTCGAAAATAGCATTATTATGCCCAAAAATTCCAAACAAACAAAAACACGAAATTTCTGATTAATTAGACCAAAAAAACATTCGAACCACCACAGTGCACTTCCTATGAATGATAATAAAAACTGATTAGGGGAGAGAATGTTTGAAGGCTTAAAGCTTAAATTCGGCTTAAATTTGGGTGTAAACTTTAAAATTGGTATAAAAATCCAAAAATATCCCTCCCTCCCGAACAAATAATAATATTGGTTATTTATTGACTATGGCTATTATGGAAGACAATTGTGGGTGCGCGGAAGCGGACGGCGGAATTGGTGCGTGCCCGGAGGGAAGGCATGTGGGGGAGGAGGGGGGAGGGGGTGATGATGAACTACTTGAGTGGGATGGGGGGGAAGGGGAGGATGTTCTTGACCGCGCGACGAAAGGCAAAAAATGGAAGCGCGGAAAAAGCCGAAGGCAATTTGGAGAAGAACATATGGATGTGGTATATATATTGATGGGATTGGCATACGATGTGATAGTAATGCATTGGATAACTGAACGTCCGACATGGTGAACGAGTTCAGTAGGTGAAAAAGGCACGAAACAGTGCAAAATGGCATATAAACTCAAAGAAGGACACTTTTAAAGGCAAAAGGGTGACCCAAAAAGAAAACACATTTATTGAAAGTGTGTGCCAAAAAATCGAAATTGAGTCTTTTCAAAATTGAATTTCAATAATTATAAGGTAGGAACAGTGACGGGGACCCAACTGTGCCCAACCCAAAAAACACTGCCTCAGGGCATGTGCCGATAATTATGCATAATCTGATATTTCGAAAGATTGGTTACTTCTTAAGCGAATGAATGAATGGATGGATATTCTCTATGACTATGACGATTGCGGTCGGTACTTGAGGAGAAGCGGATGGACCGAATGACCAAGTACCCCCTCCCCCCGCCCCCCTCTATCCTCCCCTACACCCCTCCCCCTCCCCCACACCCCCCCCCCTCCTCCGCTTCGCTCGCGTCGATTTTCATTCAACGACGGGGGAAGGGGGTCGATTTGGGTCAGACGGGCGACGATTTGCAGCAGGGGACGAATTGGAGGAGGGCGAAGGAAGTGGTTTGGTCGGAAGGAAGTTGGGAAGGGGGGGGGGAAGAAAAAAAGAAAAAAAAACAGGTTAAAAGTGGCAAAAATTAGAATTTGATGGTTTGAGACAACATTTTTGGCAAATTTTAGGATCAAACTTGAAAGAACAAAATCTTTGTCTGACCTCCCTCTCCGCTGATCTTGAAGCTAAATATTCTTCTCCTCTCTCTCTCTTGCGCGGAGGATTAACTCAAGTTCAGAAGTGGGTGGAGGGGCTGTGAAGGAGGAAGGCGATGTTTGGTGGAATTTGGGGCACAAACAAGACGAGGGACGAGGGGAGTATCGAGGGTGAAGGGGGGGATAGGTAGGACAAAAGGAAGGAGGCCATCGGCGGGATATTGCACGCGAGTTCGAGTCCCATCACCCTCCTTTTATAGGCCTAAATTTGGATTTTGAACTTTGCAGCACATTACTGGGAATTGTGCATTATGTTACGTTTTTGTCCAATGGCAAAAATGGATGTTGCCAAATTGGCACTGATTTCTTTTTTCCCGAAAATTGGCCCGTCGGAGTCACAAATAATAGTGTCTTTTTTCGCGGGCAGTAGTACTCCTCCCCCCCTCCCCGTTGATGGTGGAATCCAGCAGAGTGTGTCATCGGCTGAGCGAGCCTGGACCCCTGGAGGATTAATGGAGGGAGAGAGAGAAGGAAGAATGGTGGAGAGAGAGAGAGGAAAGAGATGTGGACAAAGGGATGTTTTCGTTGTTTTTGGGTGGGCTTGGGGGGGGAAGGGAGGGAAGGCAGTCAGCCAACCCGATTTTGTGTTCCTTCCTTCCCTCCCACCACCACCACTTTTTCCTTTTTTCTTAGTTTTTTGGTCTATCAATCGATCCGATGCTGGAAACAAGTAAGGGGAGATATGTGATGATGAATGGGTTGGTTGGAGAATAGGGAATGGGGAAGAAGGGAGGATCGCAGGCCCGGCGGTGTGTTTTTTGCCCGCCGTTGGGTTCGGTTTTTGCTCGCCCGGCTCCAATAGGGCGGCTGGCAGCAAGTGGCTGCCCAGCTGGGCCAAATGGGAGCAATGGGGAAGGGAATTGATTGGGATGGATCAACGGATGAGTCACCCATCCATTTATTCCCCATGTGGTCATGTTTACGAGTTACGAGAGCAACGGGATTAGAAATTAGAAAGAAAACAAAGGTGTGATTTCTATGGGTAACGGCGAAGGCGAACACACCCTTTTTATTGAAGTATTATTTTATGAAATATAAATAAAATAAAAACATTTCACATCGTCTGTGACATTTTTCGTATTTACTTTTGAAGCGAAAATGTTTGTAACAAAAAA
>JAQIYK010001091.1:0-10836 GCA_034700465.1 Rotylenchus robustus | reverse complement strand
CATGACTTTTCTAAATCATAGGAAAAATTATTTTTCGCCCCCAGCCCCCTCGTGGGGGCTGGGGTAGTTTCAAAAATATTTTTAAAAAAGACAACGGATTTGTTGGCACGACTTTTGCATACATTGTTTATGGGTTTTAAAATGAGCTATAGGTAGGTAACTTATACGGTTAGCATGGATTTGAAAAATAACATGTCGAAAGGGGTAAACGTGAATACCACCGTAATCTTGAAACCTAACAGATGCATGGTCCTGAATTTTTGCTGAAATCGAAAATCAAATATTTAAGGGACATTAAATCAATTTGGCATAATAGCAGCAGATTTAAAAAAAAAACCCCCCGACAAAGATTATCCTCAACTTTATGGACGGAAAATTACAAAACAAATCAAAAAATAATCCCACGAAATGGTTGTTCTGTGAAGCAATATGATTTATCACCTAAAATAGCAGCGATCATTTCTTGGCAAGGCAAAATGCGCCGAATTCCTCCGTTTTCCCTTGCCATGCCCTCCTCCTCCTCCTCCGCCGATTTCCACTCTCTTTACTCGGCAGACCATCGAATTGTCATCGAGGCGTTGAGCAAGGTCAGTGAGTGAGTTGGTTCGGGTTCGATTTACAGACATCGAACCCAACTCCGAGAATGACCCCAACAACAACAACAAAACAAAATAAAGTTGAGGATCTTTGTCGGTTTTTTAAACAAACAGTTCATTGTCCGTCGCGTCAATCCGCGAGTGGAGGCATGGGAGCGGGCGAAGACATTTCCGGCCAGGGAACTGTTCCCCGAGTTGGCCAAGTTCGGTGTGTTTGGCGCCAACAAACCCAAAGGTTGTTGTTGGTTGGAATACGGTATTCAACATAGTGTACTGTATGTTATCAGCTTACGGCGGACTTGGCCTGGACTTCAGCTACTCCGTTGCCATCGCCGAGACACTGGGCGACATCAGTTGTTGTGCCATTCCGATGGCAATTTGCGGTTGGTTTTTATTTGTCGAAAAATTATTATTTTATTTGGCGAAACAGTCCAATCGGAGATGGCCACGCCGGCATTGGCCGAGTTCGGGTCGGATGCATTGAAAAGGGAGTTCTTAGCCCCGTCAATTAGCGGAGAACGAATTGCCTGTCTGGGGATCAGTGAAACCGGAGCCGGATCAGATGTTGCGGGTGGGTTGGACAGGAAAAAAAAATTATTTTGGTTGTATTAGCAATAAACACAACCGCAAAACACACTGTTGGAGGAGATCTGTTGATTAACGGACAGAAGATGTGGATCACCAACGGACACCAGGCAAGTGATCTTTGATCCCTGACATGGACAGATCAGAGATCCAATATAAGGCGCATAACAATTTAAGGCTGATTGGATTTGCCTTTTGGTCCGAACAGACTGCTCTTCGGACCCGTATCGGAACAAAAGTCTGATCTGTGTGGACATGCGCGAAAAAGGTCAGAGAAGAGATTAAAAAGTGCAATGGATCAATTTTGGATTTGAACATATTTCTGTTTGAGGAATTCGACTGGGTAAGCCCATTGAAAAGCTGGGCATGCACTGCTCCGACACAGCCCACATTTTCTTCGACGATGTTTGTGTTCCCCGGGCCAACATTATCGGCGAGGAGGGACATGGATTCCAATACCAAATGTGCCAATTCCAAAATGAACGGCTCGTCACCGTCGCCGTCGGCAAGTTCACTTTTGGCCCTTTAGCTTTATCTTTCCTTTGCCCAGTGTTACGTCCTCTGGAGCGGATCATTCGCCTCACCGCGGAATATGCCCTTCGGCGGCCTTTGTTCGGTGCGCGGGTGTTCGATCAACAGGTGGTCAAGTATAGACTTGCCGAACTCAGTGCCGAGCTGGATGCCCTCAGGGCATTGCTCTACCTAACAACGCTGCAGATGATCAATGGGGCAAATGTGAGGGTGGCGACCAGCAAGGCAAAATACTTGGCTGGCCAGCTGGCAAGACGCATTCCGGACTGTTGTCTTCAGGTTGTCGAAAACACATATTAATTTTTCGGACCGAACCTTAAGCCGAAAAATTGTATTAATAAATAAGGAATTGCCCATGTTTCGATTTTGTTCTCAGTTTTGGGGCGGAATGGGCTACACTTGGGACAACGAAGTGTGCCGTCTGTTGCGCGACCTGCGACTCATCTCGATTGGTGCCGGATGCGACGAAGTGATGCTGGCCATCATCGCCAAACACTTGGAGGAGAGCAGTTTACAGGGCTGAGTGAACTGCTTGACAAGAACGGATGAAATAACAAAATGAATTATTTTTATTAATGGGATTTATTGTTTGTGCAATTATTGCCTTTGGTAATAATGATAAAATGCGATAACAAACTGTACAGAACTGACTTATTGGAGTGGGGATAAGACAGAAAGCCAATATGATCAAAATGGGATTAATTTAGGGAAATTGGAGCTGGTCGTAGGGGGGAAAGAGTGATGATGAGCAATGAGTGGTCATGAGTGACTTGCTGAAGTTGGTTGATAGGATCAAAGTGCTGGATGAGTTTGGACTTGTTTCGGTGTCCGAGTTCGTCTCCGTCCCGTGCTGGTTGTTGTTCATCTCCGTCCCGTGCTGGTTGTTGTTCGTCTCCGTCCCGTGCCTGTTGTTGTTCGTCTCAGTCCCCTGCTGGTTGTTGTTCGTCTCCGTCCCGTGCCTGTTGTTGTTCATCTACATGATTGCCTGAGCGGTCTGTTGCCTCTGCTGGGGAATGGTGATCGTGAACCCTTCGCCCACAATGCTCCCATTTCCGATAATCAACTGCTGTTGTTCCTGATCCGCCTTCTTTTTCTCCTCTTGTTGCTGCTGTTCGCCATTTTCCTCATCCTCGTCGTCCAATATGACATCGCTGCAAAACAAAATATTTAAGCGCAAATTCAAAAAGGCTATCCAATTCCACTCACATATTTTCGTCCACATCTCCCTCATTGCTCAACTGTTCCGTCTCACTCATAAGCCTGAAAAAAGAAAAGGTCGATCAGTTACTGAACTGATCAGACACTGTACTTACAGTTCATACTCGGACAGACAGAACATCTCCCAGTCACTGAGTTCCTTGTCCTCATTGGTCTTCACTGATGCCCGCTCTCCATCCGACGACTCCTGGTCCACGTACTTGATCCAGTTGACGAAGGTGTTGAAGAAGCGATGGGCAAGACCAGACCTGGAAGAAGGCAAGGCAAATACACTCTTAAGTCAGGACAGGAAAACACAGTACTAACTAGATCGGCTTGTACTTTGGCAACGTACCTTTTCAAGTCTCTTCTCGTCACGGAATGTCCATTCGCTGGCGAGATGGAGTCGAGAAGCTGAAAGAAAGGACAGTCCCATTAGTGCAATTGAATATTTAGGGGAGCCAAAGCTTACATTGCAGATCACGTCCCGCAACGACAATGTCTCCATGTTCTTCAAATGGCCAATTTCATTTTAAACCATTGAAAATGTATTCATTCAATTCAAACCTTCGCCAATAATTTTTGCTCAATCGCTTCGTAAAAGAATTCCATTTCGTACAGCGAAATTTGACCGTCACCGTCAAGATCAACACATCGGAACCAGTACTCGATGCTTAACGGATGATCAAGTTAAGAATCAGTGAAACAGAGGAGGATAAGGGGGATAAGCGGGGGGTTAAGCGGGGGATAAGCAGGGGATAAGAGGGGGATAAGCGGGGGGGGGGGGCTGGAAAACCAAATTCGGAAACAGTATCTGATCCAATCAATAATGCATTAATTAATAACCTGGTGGGATGCCTTTTGTCCTCCTCCGCCAAAAGAAAGCACACAAAGTCTGAAGAACAAGTGATACTGTATTTCAAAAGTGATACAGTTACAGTACCTTCAAATCCGATGGTTTCGATGGGTTGTTGCCTGATGGGACCGCGCGGTTGGGGCACCGTACGCTGTTCTGGGGGCGTTCGGATGACGGCGGCGGAGAAAATGCGCTCAATGATCCGATCGGTCAAAGCACTGTGGTGAAAGGAACTACCGTAATCCATGAGGGGAAATGAACTATCGTAATACGCCAGTGAAATAAAGTACCGTAATTCACCAAGCGAAATGAACTAATGTGATCCAACGGGGAAATAAACTACGGTAACCCACCATTATTTTGTGGAAATAAATTACCGTAATCCAACAGCACATTTTTGTGGAAACAAATTACAGTATCTACAATTCCATATTTGTTATTATATTACCCATTGCAATGGCGTCGCATGTCGTCACGGGAGATGATCATGTCGTGGTCTGCAAAATGTACGTATGGATGGATAACACAATGAATTGCCCGCCCTTCAATTCTCTCACCGGTGTCCAACTCCCAAAACTTGCAGTAAGTCACGTAAAAGTGTTCGTAGCTGAAGTAGTCCGTCACCTTGTTGATGTCCTGCACGTCATCCAACAGATGCATAGTCTTAACCAATATTTTGTAAACCGATCAGATCAGTCTGATCAGTGTGGTCAAATACTTGTAGGAAGTTGGACTGTCTGAGCTCGTTGACCGTGATTTTGCCTGTCCAGGAACGGTTGACATTCCAGAAAATGCGCACAATGACCACATCGGCATATCTGCTGTAGAATTGGGGGGCCTCCTTCAGAAAGTGGAGTCCCGGATGTGTCTTAAAAGTACAGAAAATGTAATAATGTCCAAAAGACCAAAAGTAAGTAACTTACCAAAATGAGATCCATCATCATCGGGACCAAGTCGTCCCTGAGAAGATGCCGTTGTTGAACAGTTGATGAACTGTGCTGTTGTTGCTGCTGGGCATGTCTTGCTGCACTCAACGTGAACACAAAACGGGATGCTTCATCATGGGCCTCTGAGATCATTCTGAACGGGGGATAAACGGGTTAAAGTTGATTGACTAATGATAGTCATGACCTGTTCCAGTAGACACAGAACTGGTTGAAGTCGATGGGATATCCCTTGGCTGCCCTCGGCCCATCCCCACCATCATTAACTTCCTCGGATTCTTCGGCTGAAGCGGTGGCTAGTGTTGGCAGAATGGGAAGTCCGTTGATGTGGCAACATGCATCGTATACTGCTCGCTGAAATGGAAAATGGGATATCTGATTTGATCTTATATGTTTGATTGATTGATCTGATATGATCTGGTTGTAAGCTTGGAACGGACATACCTTGGAGTAAAAGGCAAAGTCAATGCGCAGACAAAGGTCGCCAAAATCGTTGAGATGAAGCTGGGCACGAGGTCGGGACTCGAACAGTTCGCGTACCCTGGCCAACATGTGATCATTGTCTGCCTGGTTGACCGGTCTGCCCAGCGGAAAGTGGAACCTGCCGAAGGATTTGAGCTTTTTAGACCATTTGGCCAATTGGACCAACTTTGGAGTGCTGGCCAGTTTGCCAAGGATGTGGGACTTGTTCTCCTCCATTTCCATCTGTTCTCTGTCCTCCTCCTGCTTCTCTTCTTCCGCTTCTTTTTCCTCCTTGTTCTCCTTGTACTGTTCCCACTCCTCCACCCTGTACTGCTCCATCTTTGCCTCTTCCATACATTCCTCCGTCTTATCTTCCCCTTCTCCGCCACCAACACCAATGGGCAGTTTGACATCTCCCTGAATGACGGCACTGACCGAGGCACTGATGAACTGCGCCTGGGGCACTTCGATGGATTTGGCGAGCAATTGCTGGGGCACTGCCAGTCCGTTGATCAGCTGGTGCTGCACTTGCACTCCCTTGGCCATTGACGGCAGATGGCCATTTTGCTTGTTCTGTTGGTGGTGTTGAACAGAATTGGGTCCCTTTGCATTTTTCCCTTCTTCTGCGGCACTTATCTGATGAGAGAAAATTAATTTTTAATTTTAATTTTAGTCCGAATAAATTTCATTGCTTACCGATGGATGATGGGATGATGTGGCAAATTCGTTCTGTGTTGGACCATTTGGGAAGACAAAGTTCGGGTCAGTGCCAACACTTAAAAGTTATGTTAGCAGATCGGGATCATGTTCAAGCAGTACCACCCAATCTCCCTGTTTTAATTTCCTTCTTTTCCTTGTACTCCTTCGCCTCTCTACTGCCCTGCTATTTCTCTTCCCTTTCCACCTTCTCCCTCTCCCCTTACCACATTCTCTCTCTTCTACTGCCCTGCTATTTCTCTTCCCTTTTCCATCTTCTCCCTCTCCCCTCACCACACTCTTTCTCTTTCCTTCTCCTCCTTCCCCCTTAATTTGTACCTGTCTCTCTCCCACTGTTGCAGTTGCTGTCTTGCCCTTTTCCCCGCTCCTCCTTCGATGTTCGGATCACCGCACCATCTCGGACTTTTGTCCCCACCGGCATTTGTCCCCTCGCCACTGTTGTTGGTTGGTTCTGTCTGTAAATGCAACAAATTGTGTCCAATGAATTGCCCAATTTTGCCACAATTTTTGCCCAATACCCCTTGATATTCCCATGTTTTCCCATTTGAACAGCTTGATAACATTTTGGACTTTCCCTTTGACCTTGGCACTGATTCGGAACGTGAAATTCACTTCGTCCACCTTCAGCCTTCGGTCCGGAGACACACTGTCTGGTGACCGTCTACTTCTCCACTGGTGGTGGGAGGTAGCATTGGGCAACGGCGGGGGCAACTCCGCGCCGCATGGCATTGGCAGACAAAGTGCCACCGACGGGGACATGGTCACCGAGCGACTGCCCATGCTGAAACTGTTCCTGCTTTGCGCTGACTCGCTGCGACAACTCGTCCCGTCTTCTTCGCTTTCTTCGTACGCCTCGCTCTCCTCTTCGTCATCTTCATCATCCTCATCATCTTCGTCATCTTCATCCTCTTCATCATTCTCATCATCTTCTTCGTCCGCGCTCTCCTCCACTTCTTCCCCCTCTTCATCCTCTTCCCCCTCACTCTCCATCATTATCACACTCTTTTCGTCCCTCATGTCCAGCCCGTTCACCATCAATCTGATCCTTCCATTATGGTTCTGCTCCTCCTCCGCATCACTCTCCTCTTTCTCCTCCTCTTCCTCTTCATAGGATGAATACTCCTCCTCTTCTTCCCGAACTTCTTCATCTTCTTGTTGCTGTTCTTCCTTCCTCCTCTCTCTCATCCATCTCTCTCCTCCTTCTCCGCTCCTCAAATCCCTGCTATTTCTCCTCTCCTCCAATTCTCTGCTCGACTGCCAATTCGTCCACCATTCCGTCCTCAATTGTTGTGCCTTTCTCAGAAACTTTGACCGGGGAAAGAATGGTCGGTGTCGAGGAGAACAGGACGATGTGTGTTGTTGTTGTTGTTGATTTTGGTGTTGTTGTTGTTGTTGTTGTTCCTTACTGATGATCACTGGTGAGTGTTCCCTGCTGCTGAATGGTGATGTTCTGCTGGTGTTAGACTTGGCCGAACTCGTGTGGTGGTTGTTCATCTGCTGGTGGTACTGTGCTGTGCTCACGGAGGTTGTGGAGGAGGAGGCCGAAGTGGTGTTTGAATGGTTGTTGTTGCTGCTGGCACTGTTCACCACTTTGGTCAAATTGCCTCGGGCAGTGCCTTTTTTGGACACATTACCCCAGGCAATCACTTGATATTCTTCCTCCGCTTTCCCATCACAATACCCGTTTATTCCGTTCATTTTACCGTTGGACATGGTCGATGATGTCAATGTCAATGCTGAACTTGACGGAGTTGTTGGACAACATTTGTCGGGGTTGTTCAGCGGATGGTTGCCACTGAGGTGCGGGAATCTCCGCCCAAAACTCATCAACTTTTCCATTCCCATTGTGGTGGCGCTTTTCTTCTCCTTTTGATCTTTATTCCCCAATTGCCCTCCAGTTGATGTTGTTGTTGGTGTTGTTGGCTTCTTCCTTTTTGAGAGTCGCAAACCCATGAGGACATCCCCGCGGTGTGTGAACGAGGTGGCGAATGTTTGTGTCGGTGCTCCGTTGTTGTTGTTGTACCCTTCAAAAGACAGAGAATGGTCTGGCGGGGTCATAGTGCCGGTGGGGGTTGGGGATCAGCAACAACAAAACAGTTGTTGGATTGGTGGAATACGATACGGAACGAACTCTGATCAACCCATATACTGACTGAGCTGGACTTATTGACGAAAGCACGGCGGAATTGTTCAGTGGGAGAGGAAGGGGAGAGAAAGTATAGCAGAGACGGGGGAGGATGGGAGGGGGGATAAGGAAGGATTGATTCCAACTTTGTTGTTGGGGTGGGGAGGGAATGTTTTGGTCGGGGAGAGAAAGGGAAGAAGGATAAAAGAGTGGGTGGAGGTGGAGAGAAAGAGTGATAAATGGTTTATGTTTGGAAGAAACAAAGGAAGAGAGGAAGATAGAGAGAGATACGTACACCTTGGGGAGGTGTGGGATATTGGAGAGGAGGGAAAAGGTTGGAAACAGAGAGTGGGAATGGGAACTGAACAGAACAGAACAGCAGACCCAACCGAAAGCAAAAAACAGCGGATGAATAGTCCGAAGGCATTGATTGGATCGAAAGCGCACTTTGCCGGAAGGGACGGGAAGAGGAGGAAGAAAGGGACGGGAAAGGGGGACCCGCCGTCGGTCTATCAGTCATCAAGCGGATCCGGTGGAGCCGAGCTTAAGCCACCAGCTGCTGCTGTTGGGTGAGGGGGGGTGCCTGTGCCTGTTCCCTGCAAGAAGCATTTTGTCCCCACTTCCCTCCCTCCCTCCCCTCCCTTCCTTCTCCGCCATTCTTTTTCTCTCTCAATTTTCATCTCTTTGCCTTTGTTCTCCATCCCTCCGTGTGTTTGTTCCTCAACTTTAAGCATGCTCCTCAACTTTAAGCATCTCTGCCCTTATCTTTTCCTCCCCATTTTTCACTTTTCTTCCTTTTTTCACTTTTTCATCAAACCATTTTTCTCCCCATTCCTTCCTTCCCCACTTTTCCTCTCCCATTACCTCTTTTTGTTTGGATGTCTTCTGTGCGCCACTCTCCGCTGTAAAGGTGATCAACGGGATTGGTGAACTGTTGATGTTGTGTTGATTTTGGTGGATGTCCCTTGATGATGCTGTCGGGGCAGTTGCCAGCATCTTGCGGTCTGCCACCACCTTCGGCCCTCCACACCGATCACAACACTCCGTTATTCCCGCCGTCCCCGTCTTTGTTGTCTGTCCGTTGTCTGCCTCTTTCTCACGCCCTCCGCCTCCGCCGTTCTCCAGCATCCGCAACATGTTGCTTAGCAAGTAGTTCATCACCCGCCTTCGCCGACTTTGCACCAGTGCCGTTTCCGCCACATCCCTTCCGATACTAGATGATGCTTTTGGTGGCAAACTCATCTTTTTGCCGCATCGTGAACAGCTCATCAGCTTCTTGGACTGTTGACCGGCTTCAGTCAACGAAGTGGATCGGCTTGAATCGGAAGAGGATGAGATGCCGGAGTCGTTCGCTGGAGAATCGGGTGCTAGCGCGGAGCAGGGGGATACCTTTCGGTACGAGTCGTCCCTGTCTTCCTCGTCCGTCTTGACCTTATTTGCCTTCTCCTGCCACTTCCTCCGCTTCATCGCCAACATGCCATTGGAGCGGAAGGCGGCCAGAGCCAGCGAAGTACAGTCGCAGTTGGCAGAGTCGTCGCCGGCCGCGTAGCTTGATACGCTGGACACTGTCGACAGCGTGGACAAACGCCGCAGGGCAATAACGTCGCCTCTGCCGGAAATCGTGGGTTTCAGAAGGTTAGCGTCGTTGATGTTGTTGTTGCTGGTGATGCCGTTGGGAACATTTGGCTTAGTACCCAACTGAATTGGATGTTCCCTCCTTCGCAACACAAATCGGGGAAGCACCTCCGGCTCAATAACACCAGCACTCCGCGGATGCGGCAAATGTCCCATGGATTTGGGCCGTTCTTTTTTTGCTGGCGAAAGTGTCATTTCCGCCGGTGTTTCCATTTGTCGTTTGGTGGTCCACCGACACTCGGATACATTGGTGATCAGTCGGCACAGATTGGGCGGCGGTGTTGCTGTTCCTGCTCCGCCGTCCGTTTGTCTTCGCGTAGCCAGCATCAACAAGTCTTCGTCGATTACCGGGAATTTAGTTGCCTGTGCATTCTGTTGAACTTGCTGACGATGTTGGTGGTTGTGATGCCTCCGGGCAATTGGACTGAAGGAACAGTTCATCTACAGGTTATCCTCCTAATATCACACTAGAACTAGACCAACCTGTTCAAAGTCCCGAGACGTCTGGCGGCACTTTTCCTTGCCGCAGGCATCAACAATGAAGTGAAGTCGTTCAGCTCCTCCAAGTCATCGTTCAGCTCCTCTTCCGCTGCTGAGTCCAGCTCCGAGTCCAACTCGCTGACCACAATTGGTGCTCGCTGATCCGAAAATGATGGCATTGAACTGGTTGGAGTTGTCGATGTTATTGTCCTGGGACGACTGCAGAAAGAAGTCACTGATCGTCGTGATGTCGTTGCCATCAAAATAATCGAGTCAGTTGTCGTTAGTGCATGTTTGGTCAATTTTATCCGATAAAATAGTCAAATGGATCTGAACAGTACAACAATGCATGTGAAGTGATCAAAAGCCGAAAAATCCAATCAAATTATTTGGATGATAAGCAGAACCGGAACAAAGTTGATGATGATGATGATGATGATGAGTTGTTGACATGAGCATATTGAGTGGGGGGGGGGGGGGAGAATAGGGAAGAATGTTGTTTGTTGGAGAGATGGACTAAGGGGATATAAGGGGGAATTAAATCGGGGAGGGGAGAGATGAGGCCACAAGTGGAGAAAGAACACTCGAGTTAAAGAGATTGGATGGAGAGAAGAAGATGGACGAAGAAACATAATGGGAAATTGAGGAGAGAGAGGAAGGGGACGAGCAGAAAAGAAAAGGGCAAAAAAGGAGGAAAGGGGAGAAAAA
>JAQIYK010001090.1:0-10841 GCA_034700465.1 Rotylenchus robustus | reverse complement strand
CAGAAAATGTTGCATTTTCTTCGAAAATTTTACAAAATTTCTATAAAATTTTACAAAAAAAAAATCATAAAAAATTGAAATTAGAATCTAGATTTCATCAGGATTGGATCTTAGATTTCTATAAAATCGAAATTTTATTCATTTTATAAAGATTGCACATTTTGCTAAAAAATTTGAAACAAATTTTGCCAAGGATTTTTCAATCTATGAGTGGGCACACTTAACACCATTTACTATTGTAGGGGAGGTGGGAAGGTCACAATTTTAATACCCCGAAAGCAAGGGGATTCTATTGGAGAAAAAACGGTAAATCTAAAAATTGTCAAAAATGTAGGGGAAGGATTAAAATTAGAGAAAATATAATAATATTTATTTTTCAGATGCGCAAAAAAAGGTGCCAACCGAGCAAATTCCCCAGAACAAGATTGCTCAAAGTCCATCGGTAATTTTTAATATTTTTTTTATTAAATTTATTTTGTGTTTAAGCAAAAAACCAAAAAATGTTTTGCGGGCATTGTGAACAGCACGGAGCAATGGCAAATCAAAGAACGATGCACTGGCGAGCAGGACATGTGCGCCATGACTATGTGCAAAACTGGTAAAAAAATCATTAAAAAAACTAATTAAAAAATATTTAAAAACAATCTTAAAAATGATTTTAAAAATACAAAAAAAAATCATTAAAAATATTAAAAACACAATCTTAAAAATGATTTTAAAAATTACAACAAAAAAAATATTAAAAAATAATTTTACAAATGATTTAAAACTATATAAAAAATTAAGATTTTAAATAATTTTATTGATAATAATTTTTTTGAAATTTTTATTTATTTTTATTTTTCTGTTTAAAAAAAAATAGAAAATGGCGAAACCCGTTTGTTGGGAGGATGCACTGGTTCTGCGCAATTTTGCGATGACGAAAAAGCGGAAGAAAGTGCAGTGCGCGCGTGCAGAAATCTGGTGAATGGCACGCCGACTGCATGTCAGGTGGGGGACACATTTGAACAAGTCGAGACTTTTGATAAACTCGATAATTTCTTTTTATCACTTTAAAAAAAGAAAATCAAAAATCAAATTTCAAAAAAAATTATCAAGAAATATATTTAAAATTTTAAATGATTTTTTTTATTGGAAGATCTCGAACTTTTGATCCAACTAAGAACTAAGGACTTCCAGCCACTTTTAAACTTTCAATCCAACTTTGGACTTTTGTCTAACTCGGGACCCTCAACCATTTTCAATTTTATTTTAGACTTTTCTTCTTTTCTTCTCAGACTCTCTTTTTCTTGAACTCTCTTTCCAATCGACACTAAAGATACCAAAACTTGATTCTCGAACCTCAAGATTCTCGATACAATCCTTCGATTCTCAACACTGCGTTTTGGCTTGCAAATATTTTATATATTTTTTTAGGACACATTAATTAATCAACGGGATTGTAAATCTAAATTTTTTATTGGAGCAATGGTAAATCAAAGAACGATGCACTGGCAATAATTTAAAATCAATATGATTAATAAGATCAAGAAATTGGAGATTTTGGTGATCCCGGGTTTCTGGGTCACTATTTTTGGGGACATGACTTTTAAACATACATTTGGGGATCCTAAGATCCAACTTTGAATTTCCCTTCTATTCTCTTTTATTGGATCCCCATAAGTCAAGTCCCCAAAAAATCAGGTCCCTAAAAGTCTCGTCCCCAAATGTCGGATACAAACACAAACCCATAAAAATAGTCGCACCGACGACACTAGGCTTGTTTGGCTTTGTAGTTAGTGAGGTGCCTGCCAAATAAAACCGCATAAAAATAGAACCATTAGAGGCTTAAGATTAATCCTTTTACTTTGTAAAAGAGGACACTCTAAAAAAATTATAACCTGAAAACAGGGATGAACAGTTCCGAATAGCCAAAACTTGATTCCTCTCACATCTGACTTTACCTGATGCATTTGTATTCAGTTAAATACGATTAATTAAGATCATCTTTTATTTCTCAATTCTCAAGATCTGTTCTTTAATCTCGACTAGGGTGGCAGGTGGGGGGGGGGGATACCCCCCCCCGAACCCTGGGATCCCCGACTTTTTGGTCATCCCGTCCCCGAAAATCCCCGACTAGTTTATCCCCGACCCCGACATCCCCGATCCATGACTCTCTTTTCATCCCCGTCCATCCCCGTCCCGACAGGAATGGACGGGGATGAAAATACACTCCAGAAAATGACAAAAATTTCCGTAATTTTTGTAAATTTTTTGAAAAATTGGTCTAAATTTTTAAGAAAATTAAATTTTTAGATTCCAAAAGGTCAATTCTTCCCGACTCCAATAAGTGAAATAAACAATTTATGGTAAAATTGCAATTTTATGCACTTTTTAAAAAATTTAAAATTTTAATAATGTTTTTGGAAAAATCCATCTCCGACGGGGATCCCCCAAGCCGTCTCCAACTAGTCCATCTCCATCCCCGAAATTTCTGAAATCCCTCGCACCCGCCTGCCACCCTATCGACTCTGATCTCGATTCTCGAATATTTGCCTTTTTGCCAGGTGTGCAAGGATGACATTGTGTGCAATGAAAACTTTGCCCAGTTGTTGGAAGAGCAGAAGCATGAACGGATTGTGCACCTAATAATACACGCGGAAATGGAACAGTCCATCAGTCCAGTGGTAAAACACACTTCGATGTTTTAGTTGAGGGTATTGGGTTCAATTTTCACAAATCGCGTAGAATCTAGAATATCAATTTTACCTCAACACAATTATTCACTTACTAGTAAAAAAATGATATTTTTATTTAAAAATTCATATCAATTATTTTGATTAAATTTTTAAAATTTAATTGTTTTGTAATTGTTTTTCAATTTAATTTGTTTGTTTTTTTAAATAAAATTGAGATTTTTTAGAGTGAGCAGGGCTGTGAGATTGGTTTTGAGGATTTTGGGTGGTTCAACACAACATGCACAGAAGCATGTGCTACCGTAACCTGCGGTAATTACTACTATTTCTGAATACGTACTGTAGTGTATTCATACAAATACAGTAGCTAACATCTTTAGTACAGTTATTTATTGTGAATTATAAAAAATAGTCACAAAGCATTTTCTTAAAAAACACCTACAGTATACTCCATGAGAAATATAGTACAATATTTACTTCTTTTTTTAAATATAATTTATTTTATTTTTGCATATATTATAATAATTTTATTTTATGCAAATATTGTAAAAAAATATTTGTATAAAATATATTTGTTTTTACATTTGTAGCAAAGGGTGAGGAGCGGGCAAAGCTAAAAATGTGTGCATATCAGGATTTGTGCCTGCACACGCCCGAAATATGCAAGGAACTCATCGGCGGTAATTAAAAATAAAAATAAATACAAAAATTGCTTAATTTTTTAAAATAACAATTTCTAAATTTTATTACCATTTTTCACAAATATAAAAAGGGTGAAAAAATAAAGTATAAATATATTGTACCAAAATAAATATATGTACCTAATTTATGTAAAATTTGTAAATAGATGCAAATTTTTAGGAGATTTTTTAGGGATTTTTTATAAAAAATATTTTAAATTTTTTTATTTTTTTATTTTTTTTTATTAAGGGAATTCGATTGGCTGTGAGCTCTGCGAGGGCGATTTTTGCAATGCAGAGGCAAAAAGCTTGGGGGAGAGTGTGCCGCGCGAAGAGAATGTTAGAGAAAAAGAGAAATTAAAAATTTAATACAAAATTTAAATATTTAATTTAAAAATTATGATTTTACAAAATATCAATCAAAAAAATTTAATTTAGTTTTTCTATTATTTTTGTGTTTTTTAATTTATTTTTTAATTAATTTGTATATTTTTTTATTTATCGAAAAAATTCATTTTCGATGATTTAAATAATTTTCAGAGATTAAAAATCAAAGATTTTTTAAAATCGATAAAAATCGAAATTAAAAATTAAATCAATAAAAATATTTAAGAAATACATAATTTGATCGAATGCTTGATTTTTCCCCAATATTTTCTCTATTTTCCCCCAAAAAAAATAAAAAATTTAAACACAAAAAACCTAATTTATATTCTAATTACTATGCCTAATTTTTATACCAAATTTTTAAATTTTTAGTTTAAAATTAAAAAATAATAATTTGATTTTTTGAAGAAAAAAGACATTGGTGGAAGTCGCTGCGTGCTGGGACATGCAGGTGCGTGGCATAATGAGACTTGCCCCGCGCGCAGTTACTGTGGCACTATGGGCTGCGAACTTAGTCAGTTTATTAAATATATGTTTATACCCTTTTATGGGTTGTAAAAAATAGATAAAAATTATATTTAAACAAAAATTTAAAATTATTTTAAATTTTTATTTTATTTTTGAAAAAATTATTTTGTGCAGATGGCATTGTATGGATTCTGAAAATATGCGCGCCCGAAAGTGCGACAGAGGTAAAAGTGTAATAAAAAATAAAAAATATATTTGTACAAATTTTGTTTGAAACTAAGTATCTTGATTAAAAAATAGGCTGGTTAGACCTTTCTAAATTTCAAAAAATTTAAAGCAAAAACACTGTAAATTTAATTACTTTTTAGATTTTATTATTATTTTTTTTATTAAATTAATATTTTAGTCTTTTCCAGGTGTTCTTCTGGCGCATATGCAAGGATTTTGACGAGAACGCCAAAATGGTGGGCATTACGATGTGCGAGGGCGACATGTGCAACACCTACGATGGACCTGATCACGGTTGATACAATTAATTCTCAGTATAGCCACAACTCGGTTGTTAAAACTCCACCCTTACAACTAGGGTTACAAGTTACAACTACAGGGGGGGTACGTCCCCGGTAATAGGAGGGAATTTCCGTGTTTTTTTTAAATACGGGGACTTCGTCTCCGCCGGCGGAAGAGGGAGCGCGTAGGGATGGGGTGTGGGAATAAAAAATAGATGATAAGAATGAGAAAATTTTGAAAAAAAATCAAAATTTTAGCCCAGTTTTTTATTTTTTCATTTAAATTTTTTAACTCATTAACTATTATTAACGAAAAAAGCAATTTTTGGAAAAAATTGAAAAGGTGCAATTTTTAAATTTTTGAAAAAATTGTTTTTGAAAATTCCCCCTTATACTTTATTTTTCCCGGGGACGAATAAATCTCTGTATTATTACAAAACGCGGGACGGAAACGAGGACAAGGATGGCGGAGTTGGGGACGAGCCCCCGTTTTTAAGGGAATCTCCCTATTTCCATGAACAATCTTCCCTCTCACAACTCTGTCTCCATCTCCACAACTCCATCTCCTGACAAAACCCCTTAAACAACTGCAACAAATGACTTGTGAATATACGGGTTAAAAAACAGCAAAAATGTATCATGGCCAAAATAATAAAAAAAGAGGTGGGGGACACACCCGTGTCCCCCACCTCCCGTACTGGGATACGCGATTTAATATCGATCGCATCTTTACATGATCATATTTAGTGGTGGTGGACGGAAGCGAAGGCGGGACGCGATGCGCGGTTGGCACCGACACGGAGCTGTACAACCACACATGCGAGGCAGGTTGCGCAACGATCACATGCAACATTGGTGAGTGTGAGGGTCAGGCCCGTAGCTAGCCCCAAATTTCAGAGGGGGTAATTTTGGTTGGGGGGGGGGGGAATCATAGGGAATTTTCGAAAAAATTCGACTGAGGGTGTGGGGCAGCATTTCCCTGTTCATGTGATGATTTTTAAAATTTCGAATTTTTTATCAACCGAGATTGGGAGTTCAGTTTCCAATAAAATAGGGTAAAAGAAAAATCATTAAAAAATAAACCCCGAATTTTGTAAAAGAAGAGAATTTGTTATAGCAATAATATTGATTTTTAAAAGGAAATAATGATTTTGATTTTGGATTTTAAAACAAAAATAGCAGTAATATAAGCTGATTGAGTTTTCTTTAATGTCAAAATTTCAAAAATTCCTATTAAGCCAATGAAAAGCCGGTTGTGGTCAAAACTTGTGGCTTTCCGGGCCTATGCAATGTAGCAAAGCACGAGCTGTGCAAGGGCTTCGTCGGTGGCAGTGTTGCAGACTGCATGGTAATACACTACTTTAGCTTTCTTTAGAACATACCATATTTTTTCTAATTTAGCCCCCCCCCCGTATAGATTAGCCCTCCCTCGTCCCTCTCGGCAGGAGGTATTGAAAAATTTAAGATCCCTCTAAATGTTCCTTCGATTCGGGTATTAAAAAATTTCGAGTGGGCTAAATTTTGGATATTTTTACTAATTTTTGGTGAAAAATTACATTATGAAAATATTGGTAATTTTAGGTAAAAAAAATAGCGAAAATTTTTAAAATTTTAGTTATATTTCATTAAAAATTTGGCGATTTTTGATGAAAAATTTAACCCCTCCCCTCTAAATGTAACCAACTCCCCCGGATGGTATTGAAAAATTTAACCCCCGGGGGCTAAAGTAAAGCAAATACGGTACCTTATGCTACTCGTATCGTAGAATACCGTATGGGACTAGTCAACAGTTCTAATACTTACCGTAGCATAACATGTGCATTCGCAACATTCTGTACAAATACCGTATAATGAAAAATAGCGGGACATATACCATATCCCACCATGATATATATCGTAAAAAACCATAATATATATTGGGTACACATTGTATACAGCGCAATAACTAATTCTTACTGTAATATCTATTTTATAGTTAATACCCTATCCAAAATGTTAATTTTATTATTATTTTAGCAGTGTACGGGCGACTTTTGTAACAGCGACACTGAGATTGTGACTGAACCGGATAGATCACTGGAGCAAATAGGTTAAAAGGAAAAATACCTAATCTAATAAGTCAAAATATTACAAAATATATCTATAATGAAAATAATTAAATAAACTAAAAAGTATGCATAAAATAATAAAAAACATAAGTAGGAGTTACGTAAATTAACAAATAATGTTAAATGAAAAATAAATTGTTTAAAAATTAAATCAAAATACCTAAATTGTTTAAAAGTTAAATTAAAAATTTAAAAACAAATTTAAAAAATTAACAAAAATGTTTTTTTAATTTTTTGACAACAAAACATTGGGCATCGTCAACAAAACGGAACAACCGTTGATTTGTGCGCGTGGAGTTGGCGAGAAGTGGACAAATCGAAGCTGCCCGACTGGCGATGGCAAAACCAAGAAAAAGTGTGCCAAATTGTTCTGCGACCTCGGAGGTGAAAGGGAAACTTTAAAAATGGGTAAATAAAAATACCGTACACTTTTGCGGAAAAGTAAATTACCGTAATCCTTTTAATCAGTGGGAAAACAGAGAAATTACAATTTTATGGTAAAGTAAATTACCGTTTACAAATTTATGGAAAATTGGACTACCGTAAACCATTTGCTTCTAAAAGAAATAAAAACAACATACAAAAATTACCGTATTTCTTCTAAAAGAACCCCTGGGAGCTCTATGTTTTAATATCCTTATTACATATAGAGAAAAGGGTTTATTAGAGGAAATACAGTACACTTATGTGGAAAATAAAATAATGTAAACCATATACAGTTCTATGGGAAAGTAAACTATTGTAAATCTTGTTTACCGTAAATATGTTACAAATGATATATTACCATTTTTAAAAATCAAAACTTTTTGGTCCAAAAATTTTTTTTCGTCCATGCGTTTTAAATTTCCTTTACCTTTTTCGCCATAAAATTAAACTAATTCTTATAGAATTGGACGAAAAAATGTAATTTTTAGATTTTAGACGTAGAAAATATTATTTTAATTTAAAAAATAGGTGGGTAAAATTTATCTTTATTTTTAACTTATTTATTTTGTCTTTCTTTTTCAAAATTTAAATTTATGATTTTCCAAAACAACGAAATGAAAATATAATTTGATTAAATTGCAGAGGAGAAGGAGTTGGTGATCAGAACTTGTGCTCCGTCAGATCCCGCAGATGAGTATTGGAAGAAGACAGAGGGCCTAGCAGTAAAATTGAAAAAAAAAACTAATGAAAAAACAATAAAATTAAAATCATAAATAGTAAAAGTGATAATATAATAAAATATAAAATAATAAAAAATTAAAACCAAAAAATAATACGCCTCAAATTTAGCTCACATATAAAAAATCCAACCCTTTCCCCGAGGGACGGGAGGATAATAAGTGAGAAAGGGTGAGGAAGAAACTGGTGGAGGATAATAGCATGGGATGGGCTTAATTTTTCATACCTCAAAAATGAAGAAATAACTTTAGGAAAATAAAATCTAGTTAAATTTTCAAAAATTAAAAATAAATAAAAAACAGTAAATAATTTTTAAAATATTGAAGTTGAATTTTCGAAAAGGTTGCGAGGTGCCGCAATATTTTATTTAAAAAAATGGCAGACCATACCTACTTATGTGGAAAAAGGTACCTTACCTAACCTGGGTACTTAGATATATAAAATATGTAAAAAATAAATTTACAAATAATATTTAAAAATTAAATTAAGTCCGAAGAGTGCGCCGCCTTCAACGGAACACTGATTGCGGACCGCTGCGCGACGTGCGACGGAAACATGTGCAATGGGACGCCTCGAGGCCATGTGCTTCAGCAAGCCTCAATTTTCTGCTGGATTCTGTTTGGTATCGAGAAAAAATTGTGGCAAAAAATTGCATAAATTTTCAAAATAAAAATTCTTTAGCAAATTCGAAATTTCGCGCAATTTTGAAATTTTTTTAAAAGATATTTAAAAAACATTCATATCACAATTTTTGAAATAATCAAGAATAGTTAGACATTCAATTTGTTCAATTACTACTTTATTTATTTGAATTAGCAATAATATTTTTTATTTTTTGTATTTATTTTTTTAGTCCTTTTCATCACCCTTCTTAGCTTTGCATAAGTGTGATTGATCGAATGTTTGGATGACAAAATATATTTTATAAAATTATTGATCGAACGATAAAACAAATGAATTATACGTGTTTTTTCAGAACATATTCAATTTAATTTCCTAAAAATAATTTCTTGATATTCACTGATTTTTTTAGCACTGAATAAAACTAAATTGTGGAAGGAATGTGGTGATTTTAATAGAAATCTCACTGAACCCTTTACTGTGGCTGAGGTACCGTATTTCCTCTAATTATCGCCACGGGGCGTTAATTTTTCAAAACCCCTTCGAGGGGGGCGGAAATTGGAGGTTTAATTAGAGAATTTAAAAATTGAGAATTTTTATTTAATTAGAGAATTTTTCAACGAAAATTTTTTTTGGAAAAAAGGAAAAAAATTGCCATTTATAGTCAAAAAATTTGCGATTTTTCTTTTTTAAAAATACAATTTACTTAAAATTTTCATCAAATCACTAAAATTTTATCAAATTTTGACATTTTTCACCTTAATTGCCAGAAAAGGATTGATTTTTTACTAAAAATTTTAATTTTTGCCAAAAATTTTGAAAAAAAAATTTTATGGGGTAAACTCCAACAATTTTTTACACAATTTTTACCTAAATCTCAAAAAGCTTAAAATTTCTCTTTATCTTCGACTTCTCCGTTTCCAGCTCAGACTAAGGATTTAGATATTTTTGGAATCAAAATTTCCCCAACTCTGCTATTAATCTGCCCTTTCCAGTTAACTTACCTAATTTTATCCAAAATGTTATGACTTAACAACAAAGTTGTACCCCGTCCCCAGGTTTTTGTGGCAAAATCCCCTCAGGAAAATTTTTAACCCCCACCCCGGACCCAGTAGAGTGGCCAAACCCCGACCCCAGCCTCCGAAAAATCCGGGGCCCCTTCCTCCGGAAAAACCGAATTCGGGGAATGGAGTCCAACCCTACTTAACAATGCTTGATTTCAAAAAGTATTGTGATTTTTCTATAATTTTTTTCAATAATTTGCTCACTTTTTCACCCAATTAAGCTGCTGGCAATGTTGAGTACTTTCGAGGTTGTGGGCGCCAGAAAGTTGCTTGCCACGATCATCGGTTGTTGTGCAAAGACAATGGAGAGCATGCGAACTGTCGGGAGTGCACGAGGATCTGTGCAACAAATCATTTCCAGCAGATGTCCATCACTCCAAAGCAACATCGACTGTTCTTCCTCGTTTTATCTTCATCTTCATCACTATATTCGTTTCTCTTTTATTTTTTATATAGGGTTGGGAAAATTGAAAATTTTATTTTTTTTCTCCGATTCTGAAACTTTTAAATTTTAGTTTGGTAAACTGAAAAAAAAATTCAAAGCTAATTTAATTAAAATTGAAAATTTGTAGAAAATAAAGGCATAAATATTTTTGAAAATTGACAAAATGTTATAATTTTTGTATAATCCTTTTTTTACATTCAAAATCTATCTTTCTCTTCTTTTTCTGGGAATTCAAAATTTGGGGTATGGTTCTAGAAAAAGTTTATTAGCTCCTTGATATGGAGTAGAATATACTAAATCTTTAAAAAAAATTCCATCAACATTTTATCTGATGAACAAGTTTGTGATTGATTCTTTGGATACGAATCGAAACTTATTTCAGATGCTACATATTAACCAATGTTTCTTATAAGAATTTTTGGATAAATACAATTAGTTCATTTTTTGCGATAAATAATTTATATAAATTGGGATAATTTTTTAACTTTTTAAATTGGTTTAAAATTAATCTACCTACTAATGTTTTCCCAAAATTGTGTTTATTCTAGAAAATAAAAATAAATTAAAATTAATCATAATAATGAACACAATTAAAGGAATTTTTAAACCCTGTTTAAACCTTAAATCTCCTATCAAAGATTATTAAAATGCTATATAAAGCTTAATTGTTTTACTAGCATGTTGTCAATTTTTCAAGTTTTTTACATATTGAAAATCAAT
>JAQIYK010001089.1:0-10843 GCA_034700465.1 Rotylenchus robustus | reverse complement strand
TTTCAACAAAAAAATTTGGCGAGTTGTTAACAGAAAAAATTACGAATGACCAAAATACATGTTTTAATTGGCAAAAAGGTCGTTCGTACGAATTTTCAACCTTTTTTCCTATTTTTCTTCAATTTTCCCTTCATTTTACATTTTTTCGATTTTTTCAAATTTTTCCTTCAATTTTTCTCCCCCAAAATTTTTATGGAATGACTTTCCTTTTTCCCCGGGACCCCGTACGATTGACGATCGAGACCCTCCCTGCTGACCCCCCTTGCTGGGGTATGGGGTTAACCCCCCCCCTTGTACATGTATGTTTTACCATCCAGGCAGAAATGACACCTGTCCACCAATAGAAAGCCATTTGTCGAAGAGAGCGAATGACACCGAAAGGTTGGAGAAGCGATGAGAGTAGTGCAAAAGAGTAGGCAATAAAGCCTTTATTAATTTTTTCGCAAATTTGGTAGGATAATGAAGGCTTGAAAAAGTCGCTTACAGTGTATCCGACAAGTTCATGTGTTTGATCGTCCCAGATAAGTGTGTCATTGTAATTTGTCAGCAGAATAGAGGTCGATAAGCGTATGCAACGATCCAGATTCTCGTTGTCAAACTGGGAACTTTGAATGTTGCAACATGAGATTTCTGCCGCTGATGTGGGACAGTTCAATTGAGTGCTCCACTCCAAAAATCTGACAAAGAAGATACATATTGATGAATTTGAGATTGCCGCGATTTTAATATATCTTTAAAAAACAAATTTGGAAAAATGTACTCGTTCGAAAAATACTATTATTTGTTGTTTGGTAAACCAATTTTGTGATATTATGATACAAAATGAAGAAATCCTCTAGTCTCCCACCTTTCAGGCCAGTATTTTGGCTTATGTTCAACGAAGGGAAGCGCACGCATCTGGGTCAATTGCTGGGCCAAAGCTCGCAGTTGGCTGGAGGTCCGGAGCTGAAAGTGGATGTCTACCTGAGAGGCGTTGGGCAAAGAGTTGGCATCAAAGTAGGAGCGAGCGGTGGCTGGACGGATGCCCCAAACGAGCCGAACAGCCAGCGGTAGGGCGGCAATTTTGTCGGCCACAAAAGGGAACAAGCGTTCGGCGTTCTTAAATTTATTTTATTTACTTTTTTAAAGTAAAGTTTGCCTGATCGAAGTATTCATGTGGGTTGGATGCCCTGAAGAGTTGGAGCGGGTTGTAACGTGGCAAAGAAAGTTCGCTCAAGCACACATAAGCACTGACTGAACGGTGGAATAGAAGTGCATTAGCATTGAAAGGAAGTTGAAGAACCAAATAAGGCAACGGCCAAAGAACACAGCCAGACAAAGCGACCCTGAATGAGTACCATCGGAAGCACATCATCGATGAGTGTACGCACAAATTGGCGGGATCGCTCCATTCGAGTTGATGGCACTCTGGTGGGCAAACGGACGACATCTATTGGAGCTAACCTCATTGAAGCAGCTGGACCATTTATTTGGCTAAAAAGTGGGGAAATAACTGAAAGTGAGCAGGTATAGTGTAGTAAAAACGATTTTTGAGAAAGAACAAAAATTTACAATTATTTTTTAATTTTATGACACATTAAATGTGCCATTACTAGCAGATGGCTACAGTAAACTTTAATTTAGTTATTTTTTTTATCAATATACTTCTTGGGAGTTGGAACTAGACTGGGCTGAGAGACTGAGCTGGGGAAACAATACCACCATCGACTTGGCCACCAACGTATCAGCCATGGATTCAAATGACGATCTTGGATGATAAGGAAAGCAGGCAGAAAGGAGATAAGAAGCAGGTAGTTAAACACCAGGGTTAGACCAGCGAACAAGCCGAAGGAGCTGAACATGAAAAATCATGGTAAGATTTTCGAGCTTTGGTGTACCGAAAGGCAAACACACTAGACAACATGTTGAGCAGGAACGGGGCAATCTGCGCGGAAAATTAATTTAAACTAATATGTTTAAATATTTTTTAAGAAATAATTGAAACAAAAAATGCAAAAAGGGTAAGAAGGATCCTGTATCCAGTCGAATTTCTTCGCTTTTTATTTGGAGATGTACCGCCCGCCTTACTGTGGAGAATTGAGTGAGGAACATGGTCTTTGCGGTGTGCCTCAGGCATTTGTCGAAAGTGTGCGGGCGAAGCTTTTCGGCCACAGGGAAAGTGTCCAGCAGAAGAAATGCACCATCTGAGCCAACGGAGATCAGAAGTACAAAGGCTATCAGATTGAGCAACGGAAATTCGATGGAGAAAGCTCTCTGTTTGAAAGCGAAAAACGTTTTTTTAATTAATTGTATTTACATCTGTTTTTTGGCAAAAATAATATGCTTTAATATTTTTACTTTTCTATTTTCTAAATATCCCATTTAAAATTGACTAAAAAGATCGTAAACTATATAAATGTCAAATTTTCGATACATAAACGGCCAACGAGCAGAGGACACTAGCAATGAGTTGAGCAAGAACGGCTAAAGCGAATGCCAGACTCATAGAATATAGAACCAACAGGAGGAAGACAGCCAGCGCAGCAAGAAGAGAGAAGCGCGAGTCTCGGACGGCCGCTTCAAGCAGAATGTCTCGCTTGATCTCAAGCGAAAGTCCTTAAAATTATGTAAAAATAAAAACATTGTCCAAACACAGGTGGGCACCCCTCTCCCCCCCCCATTTGGGGGAGGCGCAGCGATTTTTCGGGGGTGGCGCATTTTGGGGGGAGGGTGGCGCAAGGATTTTTTGGGATGGGGTGGCGCAAAAATTTTTGGCCGAGGAGGGTGGCGCAAAAATTTTCGGATTTTGGGGAGGGGTGCCCACCTGCGGTCCCAAACAAAACATTAAACTGAAAGTACCTTTGAGTTGGAATGCTTTGTTCTTTGCGGATTCAAGCTCTAATTTAGCTTCAATGTCTGTGAATGCCTTCAACGGAAGGGGAAAGCCTTGGAGGTGATATGCGGCGAAGGAGTAAAAAGGAAAAAAGGCATTGATTGGGAGAGGGCGCTGGTACAGATCATCCGGCAAAATTCGGTAGAATAGGTCGAACCTGTGAACATTTATTTCAGTGTCAGGTTAGGAGGTAAAAAGATGGGTAAAATTGTGAACTGACCACATTTGACCATCACAATCTGTGGGGATCGAGGAACAATCGCCTCCACCACCAGGGTCTGGACACTCGTTGCCACCATCACCCTCCAAATCTCCTGCACCATTCCCCGTCCATTGAGTGTGCCGTTGACAATGGCGACGACATGAAAGAATTGAGCGCCGATGGGAAACACAACGGTCGAAAAGCTGCAAGGAAAGGAAAATGCGAAATTGTAAGATACAGCAATTAATCAAATCAAGTAGATATTTTTTCAGCAGGCCTTTGAAACGAAAAAACCTACAAACATGCGAAAAAAAAGTCGGGTTGGAAAATGATTTAAATAGTCTGATGGCGGACAAACATTTTTGCCGATAGCCAAAAATCGGCAAAAATGGGGCCCGCATAAGGCCCAGCCCAATAAAAGGTCCCACAGAGCCCCCGTGTAAAATCACTTAATTTTAAGCAGTGGCAGCCTTTTTTAAATATGTAAAAATGGTTCTAGTTTCGAATTCGGAAGGAATGGAGGTAACAAAAATTGGGTGATTCATTTTATTCTCACCGAAAAGTCGATTAATAGGGGCAAATTTTTGTTACAGGGAGCTGAATTTTCATAGTTCTGCGGCGCCGCCACGAAAAATATTGCGATATTTAAATGGGATTCTATAAAAAAATTTAGGCCACATTATTTTAGGGAAAAAGGAGGTCCCGGGGCTAGAGGCTCATTCTCGAAAAATGGGGACTAGGCCCCCTGGCTGGACGGACCTGACGAAACAGAAGCACGTCCTGGTCCTCGATGAATGAACAGTTAGTCCGATGAGTTGGCGCAAGACAAGCCACATAGTTTGGCACACCCCATATGGCTCGATGTCTGAATGTCCATTGGCGTAGTTCAATTTAAATTGAATCTCAAAAAGTACGGGCTGAACTGGTGGAAGGCGCCCAATTCCGGCTCAAGCTTCTCCTGTAGAAGACATATCTTATGAAGAAGTTCCTTGACGAAAAGATGCTCCAAAGAAGGGACGGTGAGAATGAACTGAGACAAGAAAGACACTGGCAAAAAACAAAAATCAATGTTAAAAATGAGGAAAAATATAACTAATTTAACTTACTGGCCGGAATGGGTTCTTCATAGCAAGCATCGTCTCCCAAAGAAGCCAATAGGTCGTCAGTCCACGATCTTTTTCGACGCTCCGGATGACCATCAGCTACAGCTATGTTAGAAAGAATCTGGACCTGACTTCCCCGTAGCAATGCTGGCTGAAATAACGAAAGTGAATTTCATTTACATTTTTATCCTAAAAAGGTTCTTAAACACTGATGGGCACCCCTCCCCCAAACCTCTCCCAATTGGGGGAGGGGGGTGGGAGGCGCAGAAATTTTTCAGTCAAAAATGCAATAAAAACTGAAAATTTAGGAGGGTGGCGTAGCCAGTCGAAAATTATCCTTCAAAAATGCAATAAAATAGGTTTCCCTTAGGATAGGAAGGGGTGGCGCAAAAATGTTTCAATTTTGGGTGGGGCTGCCCACCTGTGGTCTTTTTCTTAAATAAGCTTCCAGCAGGCTAAGTCATTACTTGCAAAAGTGTCCAAGCTTGTCGCGCTCCCGAATACGTTGTACCGTCCGTTTCAAAGCCCTTCAAAAAGCAAAAAAGACAATTTTAAAGAAAAAGTTCCTTGCCTTCTCGGGATTGTTGCCCAGTTTAAGTGGAAACAATGCCAGGATTGCGACCGGTACAGCAACGGAAAGACATATTGAAAGTGCAAGAGTGAGGAATGGACGGGTGAAAAAACATTCACTGATCAAAGAAGTCGAGAATCGTTGATGATCAGTGGGCAAAACTTTGTGTCGTTGCCCTTTGTTCATGTTTCAAAAACAAGTTTATTTGGGGTTTTCTACCTGCAAAACTATTTTTTAAATATGAAAATAGTAAATAATGAGATTAAGATTTTTTCTAATAATTTAGTGTGGACGGACGGCGGGGCTAATAAAAGCCTAGTGAGCTCTGGATAATGTGCCTCCGTAGCTCAATTGGTTAGAGCTGTCCCCGGAAAGGATGGTTCTAAGTTCGAGTCCCACCTGTGGCCAACATTTTTCCATCGCTCTACAACACAACCCCATTATGTATGATCTAATAAGATGAAAACTTATTTATGTATGTAGATAAAAAATGGGTCCAAGTTTGATGGAAAATGTGTCTTTCTTTTGTGCTTGGAGAAAAGCCTATTTGGTTGAGGGTTGTGAGCTTTATGGGAGAAGAAAATGGAACAGAAAAGTGGATTGTTTGTGTGTCGAAAAAAGGAATTGTCCGCATTGTGTGGGTTGGTACAAGGGCAACAAAAACATGTTTTTCGTTTTGGGGCCAATCCACCAATACCATTCATTGAGGGAATGTATTTTTTCTCGTTTTTGTTTGGTATGTGGCGTGAGAAAAGAAAATATAAACGGAGCGAATGGATTTGGGAAAATGGGATGGGATCTACGTTATAGCGCCGGCTAGCGAACGATAGCGTATTTGGTCAATGCTTAGTCACATTTTTGTTGCTTAAAGGGGAATAAAGTGAATGGATAGATACAAGGATGGATGGATCGGATCAGTGAGTGCCTGCCTGGATCCGGGATGACGCGGAGTTGGGCGTGTGAAAGTGGTCAGTCGCTTCATTTGGTTTTGGGTTTTTGGTTCGCTTTGTAGTTGGCGTCATGGCGACTATTTATCTATCTAAAAAACCGCTTAAAAAATGAAACCCTTCTTTCTAATAGTCTTCCAGAGAAAAAGTTCGGATTTTTAATCATTTGGTCAATTTTTTGGAATTTATCTTTTTATTGCTATTGTCTATTAATTAATCAAAATTGAATATCCTAAGTAAAACCATTTTTCTTTCCATAAGTACAAGATGGAAGAGTACAAGATGGAGTAGAGTAGTTAAATACAAGATGAGGAAAGTTTGAAAAAGTTTGAGTGATGGAGAGAAAGGATGCGAAGAGGGGAGGGTTGATTCCGATTTCGGTGCCCTGAAGCATGCATTGCAAGAGAATGGATATCCTTTCCCTTCCTCCCCTTTCGGTGATTTCGCGTCGTCGCCGCAAATGTATTGTATGGATTGGTCACGACGGACAGTGAGAGTGAGTGGAGTGCACCACCATGTCCGGTGGGAGGGAGGGAGATTGGTGGTGGTGGACACTGGGGAGAGGATACAATTCATTGCCTGTGGCGATAAATCGATAGGCGCTGCGCTGTTGGTACCTTTCCGCCAAATTATTTAAACAATGGAACAGACAATGAGTTTGCTTGTATGTGTAAATATCATACATTGCATTGGTACAGTCAATTTCGAAAATCGGATTTCAAGAAGTCGAAATCGATGTTACTCCAGACAAGTTTGTGGAAAATCCCTTTAGATGTAAGCTATGTAAGTAAGCAAGTGCGCTTACCTTACAGTTACAGTATGATGATTTTCCGTTTCTAGGAATTAAAAATTAAAGTCAACATCAATCAATGTGTGTGTTGTTATTTTTGCATCCTGAGTTGAGTCAGATGTCAGAGCTAACATTCACTTTTTGTCAGCTGTCGTGTCTCATCCATCCATTAACACTGTTGATGAGATGATTCATCATAATTTAATTTACCGGATTATTGTGATCGTTTAGCTTTTGTTTGTTGTTCATCATAAAGCAAAATCATAAGAATTTTTCCTCCCAAACTTTTCTGTTGTTCTCCTTTCTTATTACGATTACTAATTACTATTGACATACGATCCATTCACATTCCATTCCGATTCCTGAATTGGATTTGGCAGAAGACCAGAAGATCATTATACTAGCCAAAGCCAAACCAACGAAAAAATATATACATAAATTTCCAAATTAAAAATTTAAGCAAGACAATCGGTAAATTTCTTGGCGAGATCAAAAAAGAAAAAATGCGTGAAAAAGTAAAAAAAATGCGTGAAAAAGACTTAAAGATTGCGATTTTTACAAAAACTTAAAGATTGCGATTTTTACAAAAACTTAAAGATTGCGATTACCCGACCCAATTAATATGTATAAGATTATTAGATTATAGTGTTTGTGGTAGTTGGTAAAAAATGGTAAGTAGATTAGATACACTCTTTTTCGCTCGCAAACTGTTTACTTAGAAAAACGCCGATCCTCACAGCGTCGCCGCTGTCAAAAAAATGCGTGAAAAAGTAATGCCAAATCTCCAGTCAATTATTTGAAAATAATATAGCGCCAAATTCAAAACATACTATCTATACCCCAAAATTCCCTATATTTTCACATTTCTACAAGCAATAAATTCCCAATGAACCGGCGCAAAATACATCAAATAAATTTTGTTTATGCCTTTTATCCTTTTTTCCGCCTTTCTTTTGTTGTAACTTATTGTTAAAATGATCAAAATTTGCCTTATAATTAATGCTCAAAAATTTCCTATGGGTTTTCTCAAAACCCCATGACTTTCCAACGGATTTTTTGGCAGATTTAGGTATTTTGGACTATCCTCTACAGCGTGGGGTTGGTCACTTAATTTGATGAGAGTATACGATGTCTCACGGAACGGACCCTTCCGGAGCACTTTTTTCCTTTATGCTCATTCATTAATTTTAAAATGAAAAATGTTTCGACGCGAAAGCATTTATTTTTTTGGATATTTTGCTTTCACACTTTTTTTTTACATTCTCCACACATCGGCGACGCTGTGATTTAGTATCGGTTGCGCGGCAACAAACGCCTTCTCACTTCTAAGTTCGAAGAGGGAATAATTTTTAAGCAATCTTTATTCATCCGCGATTTATCATCCTTCATCCACGCTCTCATTCAGATTACAATTCAAGGAAAATTAACAAAACAATTGCTAAGCAAACTCAAAAGATACTCTTCCAAATATGCTTCAAGTAATAAGCGAAATTGACTAATCAAGTCTATACTCAAAATATTCCTCTCTCAATGACATTTTCATTTTTATAATGATTGGATTTAAGAAAACATACAAATGAGCAAAAAAGTATGAAAAAGGTCGCGGTGCAGTAAAATATTTCTTTTTACATTTCTCTGGCATTGTGATATTTCTTTTTTATTTCTTTTATTATTTTTTATTTCCAAAAAATGCCAAGAAATATTTTATTTCTTTTGGCAACACTAGGGGAAGGGATGGAGGACCCCTTATGGATGGGGGACCCCTTAAGGGTAAAAAAATTTAATTTTTGGCATTTCGAGGAAGGCGGCTGCCACCGACAAGTAATGAGCTATGCTCTAAAGTTTTTTAATTTTTGTTTGTTTTGAAATTTTGAAAAAAATTATAAAATATTTTTAGGACACAATGCATGAGGATACCAGGACAGAACAACGCGCAGGCCTTTTCAGGCAGTGCTCGCCAAAGCGTACAGCTGAAAAAATATTAAAATCTGCAGAAAAACTGGTGGACAAATTAGATGAAATATGCGCGAAAGGTTGTTGAAATTTTTTATGATAAACTGAATAAGAGATCAATTTACCTTTTCAAGAGATCAATTTTTTTAGAGATCAATTTACCTGTTTAATTACCTTTTTATACAATTGATAATTAATTTTCAGAATAAATAAAAAATAAAACAATGTCACGTTCATGGATCTTCCTTCTTCCTCTTCCAGATATGTTGCTGGAATCCGATAATGATGAGGAGCAGCCATGGATGATGGAGACTCTTCATGTTAAACCAAAATTCTCTAATTTCCGACAAAATTTGGATGTCAAAGCTGTTCAGACAATTCCAATTGCATCGACATCAAAAGCTCAGACTCAAAATCAGCAGGTTATTTTTTTAGTAAAATTTGGACTAAATATAAGTATATTTGTTTTTTTACTAGAAAAATGGGGAATGGGTTTTAATTAAAGCAAAAAACAAAATGTTTTTTTTTGAAATGTTGACGGCTCCCTATTTTGATTCTTAAAATTTTCAACACCAAATTCGATTCCGAATTTAAGTCAAAAAGTAGATAAAAGCAGTTTTTCCGTAGAATAAATTACAAATTCGAAATAAGCAGGTCCGAATTCGGAAAAAAAATTAAACCATTTTTAAAGTCGCTATATATATAGCATTTACATTCATCTAGCTTTCCAAAGAGTTGTTTTTTCGAGTCGAATTTAAAAAAAAAGATAATATAAAATTTATCACACTGTCTGACCTTCGAGAATGCACACACTTCTCAAATTCACCCGAAATTCACCCCTGCATCAATCGATGTTGTACAAGATTTGTGTAATTTTGATGGGGGGGGGGGTGCGGTATCGCAGCATTTTGAGTCATGGGGGGTCGCGAAAAAAATTTGGATTTTTTAAGGGGGCTGCCCACCTTTGGCCCACCTTTGGTTTTTTGTTTTATGTTTAGCGAATTTTTAGGACACAATGCATGAGGATACCAGGACAGAACAACACGCAGGCCTTTTCAGGCAGTGCTCGCCAAAGCGTACAGCTGAAAAAGTATTAAAATCTGCAGAAAAACTGGTGGACAAAATAGATGAAATATGCGCGAAAGGTTGTTGTAATTTTTATATGATAAACCGAATAATATAGAAATCAATTTACCTTTTTTGAGTTGAAAATTTTTGACAAATAAACATAAAATGAAATAGTTATCAATCGTAAACAATGCTACAATTTTTCATATCACAATCTTTAACGTTTAGAAAAGGTTGATGAACAAGTGAAGAATAAGCAGAATCAGATATTCGATGAACATAACTATTCCATGAATTCCAACAGAGAAATTTTCGAGTTTTCATCAATGGCATCCAAAATCGATAAAAATCCGCCAAAAAACGCTGAAATTCCGTCGAGACCGAAAAGAAATCCGTCGAGGCCGAAAAGATTGTGCACTGATCAGCAACAGGTTAGGATTTAAAATTTTAGGATAATTTGTTAGTTTTGATGATTTTTGGGATAAGTAATTTAAAAAATTTAAATCAAAGAATCGGTCGTATCAATTTTTTTCGTTTTGGGGAGGGGGCACGTCCATATGTGGTACAGGGAGCAGAATTTTCATAGTTCCGACAGGCGACGCGGCGAAAAGCATCACGAATTTTAACTAGAATTATATTTTTAAATTTAATAAAAATTTGGACCCATTATTACAGGGAAAAGGGTGGCCCCCTGACCCCCCCCATTGCTGAGGTTCTGAGGTATGGCTGAAAATTATGTAGGAAGTGTAAATGGAGAGAGCGTAAATTGCTATCTTATAGCCACTTATCCAGGTCAACATTTTACGCGTGCCTTCACTGCAGGCAAAAAGTGCATTATTCCAATGGGCACGAGCGGCGCCCTCCGCCGCGTCAAAGCCGAAGGCTCCTCCTCAACTAGAGTCCTGTCATATGTTTAGCCTAGTGCCAAACAAAAATTTTCCACTCCAATATGAGTATGAGAAACAATATGGTATGGTATTGGTATGTATATGTATGGAATGTTAAAAAATGAGTAAATGTAATTTTTTGGAAATTTTTATGATAAGAAAAATTTCGTAAATTCTTTAATTCACTTTTTGGTTATTTACTACTCGAACTACCTATTTGGGTTTTGAAATTTGTATCTGAATCTGAATAGCAACAAAAAAAATTGAAAAATTTTAAATAATCAAATATCCTATAATCTAAAAATCAATGGCGTCCATTCGGCAAGGGTCAGGGTCGAGGCTGAATTCACCCTTCGAAGTGTAACAATTTTTTTCCAAAATACACATAGAAAATTTCCAGGGGGTTGAGGGGAGAGGATTTTCCGCGGTGCTTTAAAAAATTCTTTGAAG
>JAQIYK010001088.1:0-10847 GCA_034700465.1 Rotylenchus robustus | reverse complement strand
AAAAAATTCGATTCTTAGGGGTGTATTTTCATTTTTCGGCCCTTTCGGGAACCCCGCGGATATATCAAAAATTCCGTCAAAAATTCCGTGAAATTCATGATTTTACGGAAACGGAATACGGAACGGCCCAAAACGGCCCCGCGGAATACGGAATTCCGTGCAGCCCTGATCCAGGTCCAGGCCGATCTCTAGAAATTACGTCGTTTGTCGAGGAGTTACGAATAATTAATGAAATCGGGATTTTTGTTTTTTGAGCAGAAATTCTAATTCCAATCAAAACGCATATTAAATTTAAATTTTTAACCCATTTTTTGCATTTTGGTAGGTAGTCTCCTCCGTGGATCAATCCGGATTGAACCTCCGTCTATACCAATATGAGGCGTGCCCGTATTGTTGCAAGGTTCGTGCCTTCCTGGACTACTATGGCTTTACTTATGAGGTGGTGGAGGTACATCCGGTGTGGAGAACGGCGCTCAAATCGCTAGGCGCAGATTACAGGAAGGTTTATTTTTAAAAGGCATATTTTTAAATATTTTCCAAAAACCATTTTTTGAATAATTTTTTTAGCAAAAACCTTTTGAATATAACGGAAATTCGGAAATATAAAAAATGTTTTAAAATCTATAAGGTGCCCGTTCTTACGACATCTTGTTGTGAAAAGCCGCTGGTTGAGTCTTCACAACTTGTGTCCATGCTTGCCACTTTTCTGGTCCAGGGCAAGGTATAATGGTGGGTGGGTGGCTGAATGGGTGGTTTTTTTGGTACTTCCGGGTTATGTGCCCTACCCCCTACCACAAAAATTTTCTCAAAAATTACCTATATTGGGTTTTCGAGGGCGCTGATTACCAATCTGACGTCAAAATCAACATCTGGCACCATCTAATCATAGATTTGACATCATGTAAAAATTTTTAATCGCCCTCACCATTAGGTGTGGAGGCAATTAATCGCCCTCACCATTAGGTGTGGAGGCAATTAATCGCCCTCACCATTAGGTGTGGAGGCAATTAATCGCCCTCACCATTAGGTTTGGTAGGGCACATAACCCGGAAGTACCGATATTTGTTACCATATGCCCCTGTTATATGCCCCTAGGGAGATGTTATACTAATGTTTTTGAATGCCGTGAATAATAAAAGATAGGTATATGAAAAATCAAATTAAAAATACATTTTTTGAAAATTTGAATTGAAAATTTGAATCGAATCTTCTGAAATTCCCAAGAATAATATCATAAATTTTTGGTTGGACATTTGTACAAACTTTTCGGGAATTTCTGAATGCGAATGCCAATCAGTGGCCGGAGTTGGATCGACAGGATGTTGTGAGCTGAACAAATTCCAAAGGTTGTCTAATCCGAAGCTACCGAACGGTGTCCATCGGTCGTTTTCGCTTGCCGCTTGTGTATCGACATGGCTTTAAAGGATTAAATTGTTGCATTAAAAAAGTTTAAAATATTTTTAATTTTTGACTTTTCGGTTAATCTATTTTTATAAAATGCCATTCGGAGTTTTTATACCGCATTTCCTCTAATAGAACACCCTTCCATTTGAACCCCCTTTAAATAGAGCCCCCCCCCCTCCGGGGGTATTGAAAAATAGAACCCCCGGGGGTTCTATTAGAGGAAATACGGTAGTTAAGATTTACTTTTGTGACATTTCTGAAAGTGAATCTGAATCCGCGGGGTGTTGTGAGGAGAACAGATGCCAAATGCTATCTAATCCGGAGCTACCGTACGGATTCAATCGGTCATTTTCGCCTGCCTCTTGGGCATGATGCCATTCAGAGTACGGTAATTCACTGTATCTGCCCATGGGCTGTGCCGCATCGATGTGGGCACTGTAGGAGTTGGCAGCTTGGGTACGGTAGGAATTTGCATGGGTGGCACTGTAGGCCGAGGCATATGGATGTCCATGCATTATTGGTATGGGTACCAAAGAACCCATGGGTCGATAGGGTCGATAATAGTAGTGTGGTACTTGTTGATGATGAATGCCACTAAAAGGGGATTATTCCTAAAAATTCATAATCGCATAAATTTCTTAATTTTTAAAAAGTATATTTTTTATTAATTTCAAAAAGCTGCAAATGTATTAATTTTTAAAGCTCGTCTATTAAGTCTACTGTTTTTTGAGCCAAAATTAAATTTGAAAATTCAAACCCGAGGTTTTTAGGCAGAGAAATCATAATTCATCTAATTTCTACCTTTTCCCTTCTCTAGTTTCCCTTCTCCCTCATTAAGGGTATTGGAAATTTGGTCTCCATTCCCCATTTTGGCCTCCATTTTTACTTTATTTATTTAGGTATATCTCCAATCTCCACTCTTTTTGAAGCGGTTGAAAATTTTCTTCTATAAAAATTAAAGGAAAAAGTTTTTTTCGAAATATATTATTATGAAATATAATCAAAAATTTCAATTTTTTGTTAAATTTAAAAGTTTTAATAAATTATTCACGTTTTCGAATGTTTTATGTTAATTGAAAATTGTTTACAGTATCAGTCCACATCCACAGTATACCTGCTGTTATGTCCGTCTATCGCTGCTGTCATCGGTGGATCAGCTTCTTGTTTCTGTTCCACGGTGATGCCTTCCGCCGTGTCCTTTTCGCCCTCTTTCAGTGCCTTCTCCAACTTGTCCACCACTCTCATCGTTTGACCGTACAATTTTACAGTACCACTCTCTGCCCCGGTACTACTGTAATTGTGCAATTCGTACACAAATTTGGGCCCTCCGCCGCCATTTTGCAACACCGGCATCGGAATTCGGATGGAAAACACGCGTTGATCAGCAACAGGTTGTTCAAACAGTGCAACATGACCATTGTGAGTAGCAATATGTTTTTGACACGACGGACAGTTTTTGGCGTTGCTACGATCTGTCCGCAACCTATGACCAAAAATAAATAAATTTTATCATATTTAATTATTTTTTACACATATAAAGGCTAATTAATTTTTGTTCTAAATTTTTTAAAGTAAAATAAAGTTTGAACAAAATGATTTTTTGGAAAATAACAACAATAAAACTTCTAAAATATTATAAAATGAAATAATTTAAATTAAAAAAAATATTTTTTAATTATTTTTTTTAAATACCATTTGTTTATGCAAGAGTCATGACCATAATGCTAAAAAGAAAAAATTTGAATTCATATAATTTTAGTAAAAGCTATGAATTGTTAAACATTAAAAATTTCAAAAATGTATAATAATTGAAATTAAGCTTTTAGAATTTCATTTAAAATATTTTATTGTAAATTTTTAATAAGCAAAATTTTAGCATAGGCAAATTTAACATATTTTTCTTTAAAAATTTGTACCTCGCATCCCTGCATTTTCTTTGCAGCACTACGCCCTTTGAAATCATCAAAACAAATTGGGCAAGTGTTTGTTTCAACCTGAAATTAAGGTATTTACAGTTGAAAAAACCAATTTTAAACATTTGGTATGTTTACTTAATTTATATTAAAAGTTCCAAAGTACAGCCAAAATTAAAAATTCATTAAATGCAATTTTTCAAAAGGTTTGTAAAAAAGGCTTGTTTAGATTTGAGGTTTCTTTTTTAAATATAAATCTACACTTTCTTTTGTATCTAATTTTTTGGATAATTTCAGTTGAATTCGATCGACCTTCCACAGTTCAACAAGCATCGATGGCACTGTCTGCTGTTGCACATAGTTGATCCCGTCCTGGTCAAGCAGTAACTGGAACCCCTCCTTTGCCCACTCTTCGCCCTCATCCGCCGCGTGAGTTTGCGCAATTACCTGCGACTGGGCATTGTTCGCCCCTTTCAGTCGCAACACATAAACGCGATTCTTTCCAAGTTTCGGCAACTTCGCTGCGAATTTGCCGCGCAACATCAGCAACGGGCCGCCTCCCGGTTGTTTTATCGCCACAAATTCGCCAAAATAGAAAATGTGCCATCGATCGCATGCCAACTGGTCAATGATCCAATTGTTGCTCTATAATAGGCATAAATTATACTTATACAATTGTATATTTTGCATATAATGTATATTATCATTATATCCCCAAAATATATAAAGTAGACTCTCTTTTTGGCTTACTCTCTTTTTGGTGCCAAGTGTAGAATTGGACACAATGTCCACAGTTATTTGCTTGGGTATCAAACCTCCTTTGGTATCCATTGGAATACTAAATCGGCCTCTGGCATCAGTCGTTACCATATATTTGGATTTTTCACAATATTTTCTATTACAATTGACAGTAACACTAAAAATCAAAAATATTGGTATAAATAAAATCATATAAATTAATAAATTAGACAATTATTTCTCATTTTTTAGAAAATTGAAATTTTAGCCCAAAATGTATAAAATTTTTGGGGTTTAAATTATCATTTTTTAAATTATTTTCGAATAAAATTAATAAGCGTAAGTACGTTTTTCAAAAATTGACTACCGAATGATAATAAAAAGTTATATTATTTTTATTTTTATAGAAATATATAAATATATATTTTATGTTAATATATGCATATTCATTCACCTGTATTGAACATTTTTAGATGCTGTTGCTACGGCACCATTCAATGTACATACAGTACTTTTTGAAATGGTAAATTGGACCAATTTTAGAAAGGCCAAATAAATAAACAAACAACGCAACGAATTTAAAGTCATTTACTAAATAACACCAAAATGATTCCAAATATTTAATTTAAAATTGATAATTTCTGAATGGTTCTTAATTATTCTGGTGGTTGTGTCTGTATTTTTAAAGATTTCGGAAAATAATGTTGAAAAATATTTTTGAATAAAATATATCATTTCCCACCAAATGATAAATATATTTTTATGGGTTTGAATTATTAAATGAATTAAATAAATAAAAAATGCTAAAATCAATTTATTATGTTATCCATTAAAAACACTGCTGACTTGGGGCCACGGGTCCGTTGGAAATATTAATCTGTTGGAAAATAATAAAAAATATATTTAACAACACTATCCGACGCAATATTTGACGTATGAAATGCAAATTATTGATATAATTCTGAAATAATATATCCAAATCCAATTTCCGTCATGAATGGTGTTAAATCGATAAATTTCTTCATTTGGTTAAAATTTAAAAAAAGATATAGTAAGTTTTATTATAATAAAAGAATTAAATTATTATAATAAAAAATATATATAAAATTAGTTGAAGAAATAAGTAAATGCCTTTTTTGGCCAAAAAATTGTAAAAAAATATTTTTTATTAATCATTAAACTAATAAGTAATTCCTCTATAGTATTATTAGTAAGATAAACAATTAAAGAATTTAAATATATATTTTTGCCCGAATAAATTGTAAGAAATTCCTTTAGCAACCAAAAAATTAAATATGCAAAAAATGAATATGGAAAAAATAATGGCAATAGATATTGATATTATAGTATAGATAATATAGGTAGGTAGAAGAAAATCATACATAAATTGATTTTATTGTTATCAGAGCAGGGAGAAGCTTAGCTTTACATAGCGAATGGATTCTCTAGCCAACTCACCATTTAAATAATTTAATCGATACATTTTTGTGCCGAAACTGATATTTTGGTACTTATTTTGTTTGTATCTTCCAAGTGCGAAATCATATGGAGCCCTTTTTTGAATTTTTCAAAATCAAAAAACTACTACTTAAAAACTCATATTAAATCGTATTTAAAAAAAGTTTTTTTTGTGGAAAATTCTATAGTTCTATGCAAGTACCGATAATAAAAATTATTAAAATAAAAATTAAATAATCAGAAAATTATATACAATGTTTGGAAAATAAATTAGGAGAAAAAATAATTTCCCACAATAGCAAAACAGTTAGAGAAAAAAAGAAAATTTGTAGTATTTTAATTTTTAGTGGAGGAAAAATATCGTTGTAACAGTTTTTCTTATATAGTTTCTTATATAGTTGTAACAGTTTTTCTTATATATTTTTTTATAACAGTTTTTCTTACAATATAGCATACAACTTTCCTGATTTTTCAAATTTTCACCGTACCATTTCCTTTTTTATTTATAATTCATTCATAGCTAAAAAAAATGTTGGTTCTTAATACTCACAAATTTTGAATATATATTTTGTCTGGTAAAAACGTAAAAATAAATGATGCGATAGTTTATATTGATTTATTATAAATATGGCCTTTATAGTAAATCTTTTTTTGCACTTTTTTGGCTCAAGGCGTACTTTATTCTTTATATATGTACTATATTTAATTCGAGTAGAAAGTCAAAAAATAGTGAACTATTTTATTCAAAAAATGTTTAAATTTCTTAGATGTGATAAATTTTTGAAAATTTTCTCCTATAAAGCCTAGCGGTTCTATCGGCATAAATATTGTGAAATTCATACGAAAATTTCAATTTTTGAATTTATTCACGTAAAAATATTATGTTCGAATAATTAACATTGGGTTATCAAATCTTTGTTTTTAAGCAAATTTCATCTTTTCATACTTTTGGCTCAAACACTTGACTTCCGACGTAATTTTGAAATCGTTGCGAATAAAATTTTGGATTTGCCACTGAGAAATTTTGTTGCAATTGCATCCATTTGTACAGATGTTCAATTCTTTTGCGGAACCCATAAGTTTGCAGAATGTCGATGATTCCCAAATAAACGAGCAACTTTTGCCGATTCGAATTCCACGCCGGTATCACGCGCAACGGTTGTCCGACAACACATTGTACTTTCAAGTAATACCAATATCTAAACCAATTTTTAACTCTATTTTTGGTGGTTTTATACAATTAATATTCCGCCCATATACTATACTATAATGGATAAATCAGAAAGATATGTATCACGAATTTTACAAAAAAATAAATATTTGAACCAAAAACCAATATTCTGTAAGATTAAAATTAATTTTTTGGCATTTATCTAAATTTTATCGTAATTGGGTTTTTGGAACAAGATTTTTTGTTTTTTTTATATTGTTGAAACCTTGAAACCTACTTTACTTAAAATTAAGGTTGGCGGATCCTTAGAATTTTTTGGATATCCGGATCCGGAACCGATTTTTTCGGATATCAGGAACTGGGTCCGAATCCGCCAACTATACTTAAAATGAAAAGTAAGAAATTTTTCGCACCCGCCGGTTTTTTGGCACTTTGAAAAAATAGCAAAGGTTATTTATTTTGAATTTTTAATATTTTTTTGTAACTTCTATCCTAAAAAATTGCATTCAAAATAAACATATTCCATTTTTTATACCGAGTTTACAAACCTTATAATTTTTGCCTTTTCTCTGATTCTGGATGTCTGGCTAATAATTGAAGTTTCCGCCTTTCGGCCAACATCGCTGATCCGATGAATGCCGATCAGAAGACTGTAGTCCATTATATTTCGCTTCTCCAAAAAGTTGCCATCCTAGAAAATTTACAAAACATGGAAAATAAAACAAATATATATTTTTTCTTTTTTTTAAATTTTTTCCATATACCTGGCGAAGCGTTTCCATCAAAACTAAATAAATGGCTCGATCAAGCAAAATGCCATTTTCGCCAAATATTTGATTAAAATCCAAATCCTTATACGTTGGATTTCGTTTGTCCAGTTCATCCTAGGGGTAAGAATCAAATTTATATAAAAAATACAATTTAAATTTATAATTAATTTAAAAATAAATCAGAAATTTATTAATTTTACAGATCTTATTCTGAAAGCTGTTTTTTATTAATAATTATCGAAATATTATTTTCATTTTTTATTTACACAATTTTTCAGTAATACAATTAACTTATTAATTTTAAAAACCTGGTTAGCAATTCTGCCGTGCGTTGATCCTTTCAGATCAAATTTAAAGTGCATTTTCAGTTCACTCGGAAACAAATTGTTCATCACCATAAAATATGTCCATTTGTTGCCATTCATCGAAATAGAAAAAAGGCCAAAAAAGTTGGGCAACAAAGTTTGGGTCCCATTGTTAAGTCTTTGCTGATAATCCTTTAAAAATCTAATCAAAAAGTGAGCTTCTTTGGATTTCATCGTTTTGATAATATACCTTAAAAAGGAAATAAATAATATTTATTAGCCAAAACTGTATTTAATGCATTTTACAAATTTCTCTAAATTTTAAATAATTTTTGGAAAAAATCCATCCTTGCAGGGTTCACACACCCTCCCAAAAATCTCCCGCTCGCTATCTTTTTTAAATGAGAGATGAAAAGAACATTTATATCAAACGAAAACGGTTTAAATTTGTGATATATTCTCTAAATATATAAAAATATTTACTTGTCATTTTCGGAAACAAAGAACAGCGAGCCACTTTTGCCAGAATTTCTCAACGATTTGATCCTTTTTGCACACAATGTTTGTACAAATTTTTGTTCGTCCACCGCAAAAATATTTTTGCGCAAATTTTGGAAGGCAAAAGGGGCGTGGACTCGGAAGGAAAAATTGCCAAAATTATGCGCCGGGGTGTATTTGGAAGCGCGGGGCGGGAAATTTAGCCTTTCTAATGCCCGTTCACTTCTTTTTCCAAATCGGAACTAAAAATGGAATTAAAGCATTTTATTTAAAATAAATATTTCTTATCAGTGTTGGGTTAATCGAAATTTTTGGCAATTGCTCTTTTTTTAGCTTATACTCGGATATGAATTTAATTTTCCCATATTTTTAAACAAAAAACTTTAAAAAAATCCATTTTTAAATTAGAATTAGTACATGTTTAAAAAAAATTAACGATTTTTAAAGAAATGGATCATTTCGGGCAAAATTTTACGAAATGGAATCTTTAAAATTTCGACTTTGCCGAACTCTACTCAGGCTCCGCTTCGCTTTCACTATTTTCCAGTCCAGATCCGACTTCGGAGCCAGAATTATTTGGAGCTGAAGCAGGAAGTGCTCCTATCATTTGCTCTCTATACCTTTGTAATAACTAAAGGGTCATTCATTTTTTTAAAGATTTATATTTTGATTTCGTTTTTTGATTTATATTTTGATTTCGTTTTTTGTTTTATATTTTGATTTCGTTTTTTTTTGGTTTTTGGTTTTATTTATTTTTTTGTTTATTTATCGAAAATTGTTTTTCTTTAATTTACATCAAAAACCCGGCATATTATTAAGATTCAGTTTTTTAAGATTCAAAATTTTGGATAAATTACATTTTTATTTAGTCGAGCTTGAAAAGTTTGAAGAGAACACAAAATTCCCAGTTGAATGGCACATATCATCAATGTTGCACTTGGATTTGGACTGTTCTCATATTTTTGGTTGCTTTCAATTTCCATGTTCAAATCTTTGCAATTTTGATTATAATCAGGCATACCGTACACATCCCTAATAAATATTGCAGCAATTCCATGGTCTATAAATATAAATATCAATTAATTAATGGATTATTATATAAACTTTTTATTTTAAAAATCATTGAATAAAAATATTTTTGAAAGTAAAAATAATATTTAAAAATCATTGAAAGTATAAATAATAATCAATAGTAATTTTTAGAAAAGATTTTATTGATTTTTATGTAATTTAATAAACTCACTGTTTTCTATCGATATAAGAGAAGCTATACAGCAGAATATAATAAAACAATTTTTAAATATGTAAAAAACGAAATTCATTTTAAAACAGCAAACTCTAAATACTCAAATAATAAAAATTAAACATTGAAAATTGAAAATTAACATTTTGTCATTGAATTAATGTTTTGTTTCGTAATTTTTGTCCAAATCAATAATCAATAAATTTTGAAAATTCTTTTATTAGTAATATGTATGAATATCTAACAATAAGTATCTATTATCTATCCTTTTAAAATGAAAAACAAAATGTTGTATATTTATTATTAAATCGATAAAATATTATTGTGAGAATGGCTCTCTGTTTCTTTGCTTTTTATCGAAAAATTGAATGATCTTTGTGTGATTTTTGTTATTAAGAATAACGAGCTTTTATGGAATTGAAAATCAAGTTTTAAAAAATATTTAAATTTAAAAAAAAATCAAAAACAAAAAGAATTACAAAAACATCGATATGTTTCTCATTTTATTTTATTATTTATATTTACTTTTAATTTTACTATTTATATTATATTTATTATTTTATACTCTATTTTATTTATTTGTTTATTTATTCTTTTTACCTTTTATTTCTTTTTTTATATTTTTTTACGTTTTTCTTTTTTATAATATTTTGGCAAACGATTTTATAATGTTTTGCTTTTTTTTATTGATTTTTGCACAAACAAAAATTAATATAAAACCTTCAAAAGTAAAAACGCCTCTTTTTTGTTGACGATATCGTAGTTCGCAGCATACATTTCCGGGAATTTGAATTATATTAAACCCAAAATATTTCCCGTTTATTTAATTTTTATTTATTTTTTTAAGAATAATTTTCGTGCATTTTCAACTCTTTCACATGCATAACAATTCCAATAACTTATGTATATTACCAACATATTATTTGATGTAAATTCCTTCAAAAATAGACCCACCCATTTTGATTTTTCCTCTCTTTTGATTTTGTGGTCAATACCAGTAAAGTAATTTATATATTTGGTATATTTTTTTCTTAATTTCTATCATTTTCTGCTGAAAATGTCTATCAACATGTAGAGTTTGAAGTTTGAAACAGTCCGGATTTTTGCCGCCCCAAAAATCCTTTCCACCTCTGTCAATATGTTTTTTTTATTTTGCAAAATTTTAATTTGACAGCAATACTAGAAATAAAAAAATAACCCGTTTTATTTATATTTTGTAGAACATTTAATATTTTATTTTAATTTTTGTAATTTCAAAAGAAAAATTCGTTTGAAAATATTAATTTTTCATCAATTAAATGATTTCTTTAAAAAATTATTACCGTATTTCCTCTCAAAAGTCCCTCC
>JAQIYK010001087.1:0-10848 GCA_034700465.1 Rotylenchus robustus | reverse complement strand
TTTCCTATTTTTCCTTCCTTCTTACCCCTTTTTTCTCTTCCTTCCCCAACCACCCCATCCCGACCGGGCCGGCCCGGGCCGACCCGCGCCCGGCCATCTCTCGGCCCGGCCCGGCCCAGCCCGGGTCGGCCCGATCTCAGCCCTGATTAAAATATAATTATTTTATTAAATTATTATTAAAATTATTGAAGTTCTGATTAATTATTATTGAAGTTTTTAAAAAACTCTGATCGAGTTTGCGTAAATTTTTGATTTTAATATTTTAAGATTTTTTGCATAAAATTTTCTAATGGGTTTATTATTTTATGACACCATCTATTTGTTAATCGGCGTTTCCTACGTCATTTTAGTTTCTGTCCAAACGAACAACTCTGATGAGCTTCATCATATTGGTACGGGTATATCACCATTATTCAAAAACAAAATGCCAAATTGGGATAAAAATGGCGATAAAATGTCAATATCGGATGAAAATGTTGTCAAAATGCCATTGTATAATAATGATGAGAACGAAATGCCAAACATTTCCGAAAAAAGCGCCAAATCCTTACCATATAAAAATGGGGACAAAATGTCGTTTCGGCGCCAACTCAAACATTGGTTGCCGACCACCCCGTTGGAACTTGTTGACATTGTGCACGAGGTGGAGGGGTTTTTACAGCAACGGTATACAATTGGACAATACTTGGGCATGGAAATTCTGCCGGCACCCGCAATTCTCTTTCACTTCTTCGGTGTCGAGGACAACAACTTGTTGGAGCTGTTCACGCATCTCGACCACTCCCGGGATCCAACAAAGTTGTGCCCGCTGAGCGCATTTGTACATGCCATCATTGATAGGTACCCTATTATTTAAAAAAATTAAAAAATCTAAAATTTCTAAAATTTTATATGACTAAATAAATTTATTAAAATTTTTGCTGTTTTTAAATAACTTCTTAAATTTTTAATAGATTTTTAATTAAAATTATATTTATGATTATTTTGACAAATTTACTTAAGAACAAATAAAAAAAAATTTGATAGACTGCTAATTGAGTTTGTCCTGCTGAATGAGAATAAAAAATGGAAATCAGATGTACGCAACGGGATGGAAAATTTAAAGAAGCAGTTCGACAAAATAGCCTTGGAACAGCGCGGGATCAATGAGATAAAATGCTTCAAGTGGAAAAGGTGTTACATTTAATTTTTGAAAATAAAAGAAAACCCATTTTTCCTCTATCTTCTCCTGTCCTAGCATTTTTTCCAGAATTTTACATTAATTTTTTATTTTTCAATAAATTATAAAAATTACATTTTTTAAAAATTAATCAAATTACCAATGAAACTGATTCAAAACCCAATTATTCCAACAAAATTTGCATCAAAATTTTTTGTTATTTGATTTTCTAATTCGAAGACAATTAATTAATGAATATACGATAATTTTAAATTGGTTTTGGATTATTTGTGAATTGTAAAATTTTATTTTTTTGTAAAATTGTAAAATTTTATTGTATTGTAAAATTTTATTTTTAAATTTATTTTATTGAAGTTTAGAAATAAATCTTTCGCAAAACTGGCCTTCCTGATCCAGATCGAATGGGATGAAGATATGGAGTCGATTCCGGAGTTTGTGTTGGATTGTGTCAAGTCCAATTTGTCCCAATTTTTGCATCAAAATCTGAATACTATTGAAGAACATATTGTGCTGGTCAAGCACATTGCTCTTCTAACAGCCCACATAATTTTGGCCAAAAATGGTGCCAAAAATTCGAAATTATCAGAAAGTTATGGTATATTTGAGGAGCTTAAACGCAAACATTTTGGCGAATTTGTGGAAGAATTGAGTGCAAAAACCAACAAAATATATGACCAAAACCACTTTTTGGTCAGAGAGGGATTCTTCAACAGATTGGTTGAATCTTTGGCTAACATAACACAATTAAACATTGAGATGGATTACCTTTATCGTCTCCGGGTCAAATCAACAAAAATAGTGCCAAATGAACAAAATAAAATGGTTCGAATTCGAACAAATTCAGACATAATGCCAAAACCAAAAGCAGAATTGGCGCCAATTCAAATTTTGCTAGAAATGGCCCAATTTGGATTGGAACTCAGCTGGCAAATGGAGGCCCTACCGAAGAGAAATAGGCAAAAAATTAAGGAAGTTGTGGAAAAACAGTTCCCGGACATGCTTAGATTGCATGAACAATTTGAACAATTTGTGTTTGACTTCAAACAACATCTTAACAAAGAGCAACTTTTCGTGTAAATTTATATTCTTTTTTTAAAAATTGTTATTTTAATTTTTAACAATATTAGGTATAAAAATTTGAATTATTAAAATAATGTATTGCATAACAAAAAGATCATTCAAAAATAAATTTCATTTCTACCAATTTTTTCCAGCGTTTATTATATGAAACAACTTTTTTGATAAATTTTTTTCCAAGATTATTTAATCAAATTAAACCAAAAAATACAAAAATAACTAATGTTTCTATTAATATAATAATTCATAAACCATTATTGATTACCACATAATGACGTTCTATTTAATTTAGCTGCCATCTATTCAATCTATTGAAACATATTTTTTACTAATACATCTATTCAATTTTTCAATTATTTTATATTATATTTTTTAGTAGCCCAGTTGAGCATTTGGCCTCTCGTAAAGACACGTGCCGAGCATGGCTAAAATGGTGGTATGAACAGCGAGGAGAAGTGTTGGACGATGAAGCGATGGTGGAGGAGGAATGTGGTGAATAGACGGGACGGGAGGGGAGGATAATGATGATAATTAGATGATATATCATTATGAGTATGAGTATTATTATTATCTGTACAAATGTGGAATAAAGAAAATGGACCGTTTGAAATTAACCACCACCTAAACATAAGTAACTTAGGAAGGTGAATACCTAACTAAATAATCAAATAAATTCAAATTATTTATTTTTAAAAAATTTAAAATATGTATTTTCATTAATTTGTTATGTTAAATACTACTACTGACAATTTCTCAACTTTTGCTTCCTTTTTCAATTATATTTACATTTATGATTGAAAAACAATTTTGACCAAACATTTTTTCACCATTTTAAAAAGAAAAGCCAATTTGCACCATTTGAGTCGACATTTTTGTATGGTTTAGGGAACAAAAATATGATTAATTTTATTTTGCACTGAAAGTGCATGTTGGTCGGATTGGATTTTTGGATTGGAATTGGATGATTAAACCCTTTTTCACACACAAAATATTTTTTCCATTGTTTATAGTGCAAATGTTGAATAATCATTTGTATGTTTTTGTCCGCACAAAAGGTTGCACTTTTCACAGAATGGAAAATGTTAACAAAAAAAAAGAACTATTTAAGGTAATGTAAAAAAGGGTTAAATTATTTTATCCGAAGAATTGGTTTTTAATAAGAAATTTGTAAAAATCTTTAAAAAAGGGAAGGTGTTGAAAATCGTGATCATAAATTTGAAATTTTTCGGTTGGTTGAAATTTTATTAAATTTTAGTTTTATAAATTATTTTTATTTTTTTCATAACATTTTTTTGATTTATTTTTCGGTGATTTTTAGTTGTATAGATGGGTATCCTGAATATGAAAAATAGTTTGACTATTTTTTTTTGCTACAATTTTTAATTTAAAAATGTTTTATAAAGAGGTTAATTAAAAATTTATAATGTTTAAAAACAATTTTTTGCATTAATCATTTTTTAAAGAAAAAATTGTATTTTTTAAATTTCATTATGTATTTTAATTTAGCCAAATAATCCCTAACAATACTAATGTTGTTGTCCCCCACCAATTTATTCGCCCACTTCAAATTTCCATTTTTGCAAAAACCGCTTCAATTTGTTGAACATGAAAAGGGAAAGGATGGCAGAAAAATTGCAACTTTTGTCGATGAACCGCAAAAGGAAATTGTGGGCGATTTTGAAATCATTCGAAATGGGAGCAAAGAACAGTACGAGCAAATTGTGTACAAGGTATGGTATAAAAATAATATAATTGTATCCAATTTTGTATTTTATTCTATAGTTGTTATATTCTATAAAAAAATCATTATTATTGAATACTTTTTTCCTAACATATTGTATAAAATATCGTAGATTGCAACTGAAGAGCTTTGGGACAACGACTACCATGACTACGACGACTGGTTGGCAACATTTGGCGAGGAAAATTTTGCCATCTATTTTGCCATCGAAAAAGGTTATCTAAACAGGAAAATGAATATTATTTTAAACAAAAAAGTTTCGGTCTTAAAAAAATTAGGTAAGTGAAAATTTATAAATAAAATTTGGATAAATAAAAAATTTTGTAACTTTAAAATTTCAAAAATTGAAAAATACAAAATAACAATTAGATGAAAATTTTAAAATGATGTAAAAAAATCTTTAAAAATATAATATACTATAAATTAATATAGACAAAAAATAGTTAAAAAATAGGTAGGTTGTTAAAAACAAAAATTTAAATCCGTTAATTTTATAAAAAGATATATTTAAAATTTCAAAAAATTCAGACACAGGTACCGTACTTGGTTCGATCAGTATAGGGACATATTTGGCGGATCAGTGCACCGATGGAAAGCCATTTTGTGTGATGAGTTTTTACTATGTGCGACCCGAAGCACGCAAACGGCGCATTGGGCACTTACTTTTTGAGCGGGTTCTGGAAGAAGTTGGGCAGAATCGAACATTTGGATATGCAGGCAATAAATTAGACAAAAATATAAAAATTTCGTAGGGTTAAAATAGGGCCGATTTTTTGGGCTGAATTTTGTTAGATTCTGGCTTTTGCGCGATGAATCTGGCCCAACTCGGGACGAACCGATTCAGTCCAAAAAGTTCAGTTCATTTTTTAGACCAAAAAATTTTTGAACAAATTATTTTTAGATTTTTCTTCAATTAAATTTTCAATGATGAAATAGGTTGTAGATTAAAATCCAAATGCCAATGAGGAGGAGCAATTTGAAGAGAATTTTTCACAAGGAGGAGCAATTTGAGGAGAATTTTTTTATTAACTTCCATTAAAATATTGTTTTTCGATCGAGAAATCAAGCGTCAATAATGGTGGGATATGGCAAGATTTACAAAAATTTGATTGATAATGTAATATTTGTGAAAATGGACCCCTTCATTTCCCATAATTTTTCTGGGATGAATTAGAGAAAATACGAAAAATAAAATGTTTCACTTTTGTATTATTTTTAGTTGATGTTATGTCAGCCAAATATGCTCGACAGTACGGGATGTACAATTTGCTGGATTGGGAACTTCTGCTGTATTTCGCCAATCCAAAAGGTTCAAAAATACCAAAAATACCGTGACTACCGTACCTAACTTTCCATTTTAAGATATAAAATTGTGGTTCAAAAATACCAAAAATACCGTAGTACCTTAACTACCGTACCTAACTTTCCATTTTAAGATATTAAATTGTCACAGCTGGAACAGGACCCAACTCTGCAAATTGTCCAATGGGATTGTGTTGATTTTGAGGCAATTTGTCGCTTTGACAATTCTCTGTCGGTGCCCGTTGATAGAAGCCAATATTTGCGCCGTGCACTACGCCATCCTGGATCTCTTACAATGGTAGATCGATTTTTTAAATAAGTTCAGATAAGTTTGGGTAGAAAAATTGCTCAAATTCGATAAGTCTTAATCAAAATCAAACTTTTTTAAAATAGAAAGGGCCAGATCAATATTTTTGAATTTTTTAGATTTTTGAAGACAAAATTTAAAGGCCAAAAATCCTAATTAACCTTCATTATTTAAGAGTGAACATCAAATTAAAAAGTATGAAATTTACTGATTAAAAAACTAAAAATTAATATAAAAATTAAATATATAATAATAATCAAAAACATATGCCAGATTGCTCTCGACAATGGTGGCGAAGTTGTCGGGACTTGCCAGATACGGCCCGTTCTTGAAAATCGAATCAGCGTTGTGTTCTTTTACGCCAAATCGCCGGTAATAATTAAAAACATATATATAACATATAAAATACAGAAAAATAAATTTTTAACTAAATTTTATTTTTTATAAATTTGATTTAAAAATTGTTAGCAATATTTCATGCAGCTTTTTCCATTAAACGTTTAATTTAAATAATAAGGATTTTAATTAAAAACTAATATATTTAATTAAAAATAGAATAATGAAATGTTGAATAAATTAAAATATCATAGAATAAAAGTTATCAGCAAAAAGAAATTACAATTTTTTTTGAAATAATTATAAAACATTGTTTAAAATTTTCATTTCAAATAAAACATTAAAAAACAAATGTAAACCCCTAAAAATTATTTTAAAATTCAGAAAATAGCCGAATCACTTCTGCACGCAGTCCTGGCCAATTTACGGCCTCACTTTTCCACATTTTGCCAAATTGTCTACAAATGTCCCTCCTCCAACACGGACTCCATTGAACTGTTCTGCCATAAACTGTTCACCAAAATGGCACACATCGAGGTACACCATGCACGACCCCAATTTATTGGGCCAAAAGTTGAGGTAAAAATTGATTGAAATTTTGACAAAATTAAAGTATTATATTTTTTGTTTGTTTAAATTTTTCAAAGTGTTTAAAAATAATTTTTTGAATAATTTTTTATTTTATTTTTTAATTGATATTGCTGAAAAACAGTAAGGATTTTTGTGCAATTTTTAGTTTAGAAAATTATTAAAAATGGTAAAAAAAATAATTATAAAATTAATTGATTAGAAATATTTTTGCTATTTTAGTTCCCAGTGAAAATGCTCTATTCTCTGTGCGACTGTCACTGCTCCGTGATTTGACAAATGAATGAAATTGATATTTGACAATAATATCCAACAATTAGAATGTATATTATTTTTCCAGTATTTCCTATTTGGTTGATAATTTTGTATAAAATAAAAGTATTTTTTATGTTATAATTGATGTAAAATAAAGAAAATATACGTTTATTTTCACAAATTAAGAATAAAAATTTACAATCAAATTGATAAAAAATAATAGAAAATAAAAATAGGATTTTTATTAAAATATAAAACTACAAAATGAACTAGTAAATTCCACTTTTGGCAATTATTTTGGTGGTTATCAAGTCAATAACACTCTTCATAATATGCTCAATCTGTTAAAAAAAGAAAATAAAAATAATAATAATAATTTAGATATTGGATGATGTATTGTATTTATTAATGTGATCAAAATTTCGTATTTGATATTTTTCATAAATATAACTATAAACTAATTGATGAATAATTTTGTAAATTACAATTATTTTTTTATTGTATTTCATATACACATATCAAAAATTATTTAAATTTATTTTAAATTATTTTTTTAATATTTTTATTGCCTGAGTTGTGTCCGTAGCACATGTTTCATGCGTGTAAATGTCCTTGTTTTGGTTCCCATTTAGCACTTCAAATTTCTTCTTCACATAACTCATTTGGTCAGAATAGGAACTATCGCCTAAATATATATTTTTTATTTACAAAAAATTAAAATTACACAAAAAAATAAATTAAAATAATAAAAATAAAATAAAAAATAATAAAAAATAAAAATTTAAATTTAAAAAAATAAAAATGACAAATTTATTTTTAATTTGTTTTTTTTAATTATATAATGAAAGAAGAAATATTTTTTGGTTGTTGAAAATCTGTTTAAGTAACCTCTATAGTTGTGAAAAAGGCATTTTATGGATTTTGTCAAGATTTTTCGCTCGAATAGGTCCTTTTTATTCAAAAACAATATCATTGCGGTGGTCATGAAAAATTTTGCATTGCAAACGGAACGGAACACATGCATTGACTCGATGAGACGATTCTAAAATTAAATTGCATAAAAATAAAAAATAAAAAATAAATAAAATATGAAAAATGTTAATAAAATAAAAATTAAAAATTATTCTATGAAATCGGCAAAATGGAGAAAGATAAATGATAAAAATATGGTATCAAATCGTGGTATGACAATTGAGGACACCGACAATTGAGTACCGGAAAATCGAGGACGGTCAAAAATAAATTAGAAATTAAAACAGTAAATGATTAATAGAAATTATTAATAATTTTTCATTTTTTCCGTTTTTTAATTTTGTCGTCCTTTGTCTGGTCCTCAATTGTATATGGTCCTCAAATTACCGTTTTGTTATCCTCCTCCAACACTTGGTCAAATTCACTAATTGCTGCAATGAAAATTATTGCGTGAGCATTCTAAAATTGAAATTTTCATTATCGATTTCATAGTATATATTTTATTTTTTATTAAAACAATTACATCAAAACAATGGATCCATTTTCGACGTTCGGAACGCTAAAACAAATTTAGCAAATTAAATTAAATTTAAAATATATCAAATCTTTTTTAAATTAAGTAAAAATTTAATATTTAATTTTATATTGTAATAATTATTTTCAGATTTAATTTGAATAAATTTAATCATTAAAAAATAAAAATAAATAACAGTTATCTTTAATTTGTTATTAATTATTTTTACCTGACCACCTACATCAAAAACCCGAAACTCATTGTGAGTTATTTTGAAGGAAACCTTAAACAATAAAAAATAATTTTAAAATAAAGTTTTTTAGAAAATTTGTAGATTTGTACCTCAACAATACCAATTGTGGGTATTCTGAGCAGCAAAATATCTTGCACAGTTGGCACATAATTTTTGTCCGAAATACGATCGATAGCATTCATAAAACTTAAAAAATATTAAACAGATTTTAGTTTTCAATAAATTTTTTAAATATTTTGAATAAACTATTAATTAATGAATTTTTAATTGACCTTACTTTTACCGGTGATTTTGAAATTTTAAGCATATTTTTAAACAATATATTTTTTAAACAATTTATTCGTTTTAAACAATTTATGCTTTATCTATTTTAATTGTTTTATTTTTCAAATGCTATTGATTTTGCAAAATTATTTATTATGTTTCATAAATTTAAATTCCGAATTTATTTTTATTTATTTCAATTTTACTATTCAGCACTGTCGCTGCATTGGATTTCGTTGATTCGCGGCATCAACTGAAAATAAACAAAAATACATTCAAATTACTATAAATAATTTTTTAATAATTAATTTACGTTTTAATAATTTAATTTTTTAAACCGATAATAACCAATAGTAAGAAATAATATTTGACTAGTCAAAATGTTAGGTAATTTTAGTGAATAATCGATCATCAAAAAAAGTAAAAGTATGATAAAATTGTTTTTAAATTAAATTGTTTAAATTTTTGCTTAATAAATTGCTAAATTTAAGCGGAAATTATTTGGATTTTCGGTGCACCTGCTGATGCACGGCCGGGTTCATCCACAACGTTTTGACTCCGTCCACAAAGTCCGAATTGTGCACCAGGCGGGAAGCATCAATTGGGTTGCGTTCGTATTGTTCCATGGACTCGGTCAATTTGGCCAGATTATTGACCGCCTGCTAAAGGTTGGGATTAGAGTTGCTAATTCCAATTCTAACCGAAACTCAGGGAAAAATTACGAGTTCTTTCGGTTAGGAAAATATGAATTCCGGATAGATTCCGGGTAAGCTTCGGTAGGCCCGAGTTCTATGAGTATTCGAAAAGGTCGGCTTCGATTCCGGGCATCCGAAAATTCGCGTTTGGATCTGGTCCAGGTATCCTAGAAATTCTTTGAAACGGCCAACCCCACTTATTAGGACATAAAAATTTGATATTAATTTTTTACTACCTTTGGATTTAGCGTGATGCCCTTTATGCGGATATTTTTCGTAAAACAGCCATTTGTTTTTTTGAAACTTGTTGTGTAAGTTTATATTAAAAAGTGGGGTTTTTTCTTCATATTTTCTTATTTATTGGTTAAAAGAAAAAATTGTAAAAATATTATCCTCCTATTTATATTAAGAATGTACTAAAATTTTAAAAGTGTAATGATGACGCGAAAAAAAATCAATAGAAAAAAGAAGTAAAAGGAATGATTTCAAAAAATTAATAAATATTTTTTATTATGATTTTATCGTTAATTTTATCGCGTCACAATTATTCGCAATTATTTAAACAATAAAAATAATGGAAAAGCCCACTACAGTTTCGTGCTGTTCAAAGAAGATGCCCAACTCGGCCATCCCGTCCAGCATCTTTTTGACCGCCACCAACAAATTGTAGAACACGTGCTCCCGTTGCTTCATTCGCTCCTCCTCCGTTGTGTAGCCACTGGCATGCAAAATCCTGAAAAAAATATTTAAAAATTAGAACTCTCCGGTATAGGTATGCTGAATCAACTATTGGAAAATTTTATTAGGTACCTAGTTATTTTCAAAATTTATGGATTTTAAATTTTCTAAATAGAAGAAAATTTGTTTTTCTTAGAACCGACCTCATTTGTTTAAGCAGTGTACTTTTGCCTCCTCCCCCCGAACCTGTAAAAAATCTCAAATTTTATTTTTTTAATATTTTTCTTAGAAATTACCCAACAAAAGCAATTTTATCACTTTCTGTTCCTGCATAAATTCCTGAACAAAAAGAAAAGATTATTTATCAAAATGTTGGCATTCATTGCCTCCTTCAGCACTTTGTCCAGTTTCTTTTGCTCTTTTATTTCTTCACTTTGACATTGTCCCATAGTTGAAAAAAATCTAAAATTATAAATAAAAAAATTATCCAAAAAATTATTATAATAATATAATCGGGAAATTCGGAAATAACAAAATTAAAAACCCAAAAAATTTATCAATTATATTTCCTTGTATTTTGTATGCATAATAATTAAAAATTTCGACTTAAAATTAATTTAATTAGGTACTACTCTGTTAATGGGGGGGGAACTTTAACGGGGGGAACTTTTAACGGGGGGAGGGGG
>JAQIYK010001086.1:0-10849 GCA_034700465.1 Rotylenchus robustus | reverse complement strand
ACCGAAATCAAATCCCCCCCCCCCGTTTTGCCCCCTACCATTTCCCCCGTTTTGCCCCCGGCTTTCCCCCCCCCCCCGTTTTGCCCCCCCCCCAGTCAAAATACCCCGTTTTGCCCCCTTTTTTCGCCCCAAAATTTGTTGCAAAAATTTTTCCAAAATTACTCAAAAATTTCATTTTTTCAAATTTTTCCAAAATTTCAATTATTTTTTTCTGAGAATTTGATATTTTTTCTGAAAATTTGACATTTTTCAAAAAATTTGAATTTTTTCTGAAATTTGCTAAATTTTGTAAAAATTGAAAAAAAAATTTGGAGGGGACGAAAAGGGGGGCAAAACGGGGGGAAGCCGGGGGCAAAACGGGGGTATTCCTGTGGTGACCCCCTCCTCCTTCGACACCTAGGTGGCCGCTAAACAACCCAAAGTTTTCTTATTAATTAGGAAAAATGGTTCAATCTTATTCTATGCACGGAAAATTGCAGCCATAACTTTAAAATAAAAAAAATTAAGGCGTCGTCTGCGTGAGTACTTGATGTATGAAAAGCCGGCACTTTGGATTCAAATTCCATTAAACTACACTAATCGCTCGCTGATGGACACATACACCAGCAAACCACCTTGGGAGTTGTGGTGAAAGATTTGTTTTTAGTCAATGTGTCGAACATTTTCGGGTACATTTTTTGAATAATTGCGCAATCCTCACTCACACATTCATTCCCTTTTGGTGTCCTTACGATTATATTTTATGTCGTTGTCTATGAAAATCAACGTGGCCTTTTAAATCACGTGGGTGCAATGATAAGTTCTTTCCACGGATACACAATTGCCTGTTGGCGCCGCAAAACTATGGGAATTTAGCTCTTAAGCTAAAAACACTACCCTAAGAATCGATTTTTCGTCCCCATTGAAAAATTCCTGGCTACGCCCTTGAATCTATTTCTGTTTCTATGTTGTTTTACGTCTTTTTTTTGCCTCCTGCAATTTTGAGGTTTGCTAGTTCAATTCCGGGTCAAAGAAATCCATTTTTGAACCTGTCCAAAAACAGGTTTAACGCTTTGCCGTGTCCTGTTGATAGCATAATCGTTACAGCATGTTAAAAAACCTATTGAGAAGTTTTTGGGAATGGGGACCTATAAACGATCTTTTCCCTAAAATCTATATAAATAATGCAATACTTTTTATCTTACTTTCCTTCGAAAAAGTGCGCTCCAAAAGAAAGAAAATGACATTTATTTATTTTAATTAAGCGATCTTTGAGTCAAAGACGTATTTTCCTCTGGATATATGTTTTTGGAATAAAATGACATGTTACTCTTTCATTCACCTGACGAGATTTAAAAGGCCCAGGGAATTTCTCCCCGAAATGCCAAAATGGTTGTTCTTTCAAAAGTTCAGTGATATGCATTTTCAACCCCCAATCTAATGCCCAACTGCCTTTTCACTTTTTATTTGTTGCAGCATAACCCCCAAGTAAATTATTGTCATGTAGATGTAGGATGGGAATGAGTGAGGCCAAAGGAAATAAAGGCCACCACAATGGGCCTATCTTCCAAATCTGAACCTATGTTGAGCCGCAAAATTTGCAGCGCCTGGCTTAGGGGGTGGCGAATCTTAAAAGTTTCGGATACGGGTGGGATATCGATTTTCCCTAAGCTTTGCATGATTTGTGATGTTCGGATCATGTTTTGGCTCTTGGCCATGTTCCAAACATTCAAAGGCAATGGTCTAGAATTGGTGTCCCGACTAATTTTTTTGAAGATTTCTGAAACCTTCTGAATAAGAGTAATTTGGGGCTTTGAGCACGAATCTGAGCTCAGATTTGATGTCTGACATCATACAATCATGTGATTTTTAGATTTTTATCAAGTACTTGATTTTTCAGTTTTAATCGTTTTTTCTTCAAAAATGACTTTCTAGGGTAATTTGGGGCGCTGAGCACGAATCTGAGCTCGGATTGATGTCTGATAACATACAACCATATGATTTTCGGATTTTATCAAGTACTTGATTTTTTGGTTTTTATACTATTTTTTCAAAAAATGACATTCTAGAGAGGGTAATTTTCGGTGCTGATGAGCTCGGATTTGATGTTTGATTTTATGTATGTGACTCATATTTTTATCAAGTAAGATTGATATTGTTTTTATTTTTTACAAAATACAATTGCCAATGTGGTTTATGATGTCATTTTTTGAAAAAATCGAATAAAAACAAAAAAATCAAGTACTTTATAAAATCCAAAAATCATATGATTGTATGTTATCAGAGCTCAGATTCGTGCTCAGCACCGAAAATTACCCTAGAAAGTCATTTTTTGAAGAAAAAACGATTAAAACTGAAAAATCAAGTACTTGATAAAAATCTAAAAATCACATAATTGTATGATGTCAGACATCAAATCTGAGCTCAGATTCGTGCTCAGCGCCCCAAATTACCCTTATTCAGAAGGTTTCAGAAATCTTCAAAAAAAATTTAGTCGGGACACCAATTCTAGACCATTGCCCATTCAAATGTTAAACCACAAGTACAACACAGGCTGGAGAATCTATTCCGATCATTGGGTTGGCCAAAAACCGGTTTTTGAACACTTTTTGTTTTTAATAATAATGGCGCTTTGTTAAACGACCTAGCACCGTATGATAGCATTGCTGATTTTGGTGCCTGGACGATAAAAAATATATGAAAACCCCAGCCCCCACGAGGGGGCTGGGCGCGATAATGGAAATTTCCGTAAAAAACGTACTCTAATATCCATTTCATTCAGAATTACAAGAGGTTTGGTTTATGCCCGATTTTTTTTGTCCACCAACCATCCCTATATTCCGTCTGCCCTAAAATATAAAAAATCCGATTCCCTACATCATATTTCTGTTTTTTAAAATGCTTTGTTTCTTGACGAGGTTCTTTGAGAGTTTCACAACAAAAAATAAAAAACACGCACAAAAAATGGATGGAAAGAATCAGTTAAACACGTGAACGAACTGTGTTGAGACGATGTGTGATATAGGCGGGGAGTATGGGGGGATGGATATATTAGGTGGATTAGCAGGGGAAGGGAGGGGCGAGGTGGAAGGAGGGGGGAGGACAGATTCAAAGCTTTTACACGGTTTGTAGTTTATGGTTGGACTGATATTGGGGATCAAAAAGGAAGGAAAGATAACAAAATATGTAAATTGTAAGACTCGATCGATCGGCGGGACGAGGCATGAAATGTGTGCGATGAGCGCAAATTGCGAAAAGATGGCTTCTTCGGGGGGGGGGGGGAGGGAATAGAATGAATGAGTGAACAGTTGCTGTGCCCCTCCCTCCCCTTTTTGGACTGAAAATGCATTTGTTCATTAAACCAATTTCCTGAACGAACGTCATAAATGGATTTTAGTCGTCGACTTTAGGAATTCGGAAAAATGAAGAAGACCTGACTGAGAAGGACTGAACTTTGATATTGTGGTCCACCAGTCTTATTTCTATTAGGAATACATTTTAGCAAAAAAGGTAATTTATCGGTTCAAAAGGGAGGGAGGGCACAAACTAGGCTATACTTTGTCTACTGGAACAGTGCGAAACCGCACTGTATATGGCTTATAATGTTGAGTAATACGCTGGAAAATGCGTAAAAGTGAATATTAAAATGTTTTTGGTGTTTTAAAAAATCCAAAAAAATAGACTAGTTTTGGTGTTTTTCAACTAGTTTTATGCAAAATGTCGAAAGGAGGCTAGCGATTTCCAGCGTATTACTCAACATTATAAGCCATATAAGTTAAGGCTTATAATGTTGAGAAATAGCTATAATGTTGAGTAATAGCATTTCCAGTAGACAAAGTATTACCACAAACTACATTGTTATTTTAATTTTATTGGTTAAAAAGGGAAAAAACGGCTACTCGATGTTGCCGGACGGGGGATATGGGAATGTATGGGAAGAAAGGAAGCTGGCTGGCTGATTGGACGGGAAGGCCGCGCAAAAATATGGAAAATAAGGAATTTGATGAAAAGGATGGGGTAAGGGGTAAGAACAAGACGAACAACAAAAAGATGGGGAAATTGGGGAAAAAGGGGGAAGGTGGGGAAGGGAAGGTGGGTTGGTGGTGGCGGATGACCAAAGTGTGGAGGGAACAAAACAACGGACTGAGAACGGAGGGGTGGGGGCGCAGGTGGCCACAACACTGGCGCAGAATGAACAGCACAGGTCCGCAGCCGGGGGAGGGGGGAATGCAATTCCCAACCCCCCCCCCAATAACCGAAATTCCCCCTCCGAAATCCATAGCTAGCTACGGGCCTGTTCATCTGGTATTCTCTTTTCGATGCTTTTATTGAAATACTTTTATTTTTTTAATGTTTTTGCCACATTTTTGTCAAAATCAATTAAACAAAATACATTAATTTTGGCTATTTTTGAAACAAAATCACGACCGTATCTTCATTCCGGACAACAGGGTTATGGTCATTGGGGCAGGTGAGTCCCAGTTCTTGGGTTTGTTGTTTGTGGATGGCTCTGCTTTTCGAATAAATGGGATGTCAGCGGAGGAAAAGGAAAGAACAAGTTGAGATGAATTAGTTGGCGTGGGCTGATTGAGTTGCTTTAAGAGAAAAAGTGAGTGGAGGGAGGGGAGGTAAATTGTAGAGACAAAAGTTAATACGATGCCGAGTTAGGGGGAGGAGGGGGGGGGGGATGAAGGCAAACGAATATCAGGCGAAGTGGGAGAAGGGGAAGAGAAGATGGTTGGTAAGAGATGTGTCTTATGGGGGGGGGGGGCGATGATCAGGGTTGCGCCGGAGTCCGGTTGGAGGTGCGACCGGGGAATATTGTGGCGCAACCAGCTACGGATTGAATGAACATTGAAGAGACACATTGTGTCCCATCTCCCATGTCGCGTTGGTTGCTGGTCGAAAGTGTGTTCGGTGTCGGTATGCTTTGTCGTTGTTGTTGCTGATGAGTTGCTGGCTGTGCCCATTTGGGAATTGCCTAAGAAGAATGAGTGTGGACTCTCGAAATTGATTGATGCCATCCATATCCAACGCCGGCTGAGCTCTCAAATTTTCTGTGAGCAGTTTGCACAAATGCTAAAAATTTAATTTAGTTAGTAGCACACTTTTGAAAATATTGAACACATTTCTACGTTTCCACCTATAAGAAAATTTGGTCGGATACGATTTTTGGTCGGATATTTTTTGTTTGTATCATTCTGATAAGAAAATGGGCCATTTTTGGTTTTGCGGCGGAAATAGACATTTGCGTAATGACAATTGCGCAGTGGACATTTGCGCCGTAAACATAAATTCTATATTTGCGCCGCCATTGGAATTTTTATATATTTTAATTTATAAAAAGACAATTTAATCAGCTTGAAAAATAAGATAGAGAGAACTATCGTCAGTACTCACTCAGTACGATCTCTCTCAAAAAAGTTAAATATTGGTAAAAAGTGTGATTCAGCCCTAAACATTACATAAAAGTTAGCAACCGCAAAAAATTAAACAATGAAAAAATGATAGAAATAACAAAATTCAATGGCGGTGCAAATGTCCATTTTGACCTTCGTCGCAAATATCTAAAATTCGTGGCCGTCACTCTTGTTTGTTTTTGGTAAACCAGGATTATTTAACTTATATTACGGTAACAAATATATTTTGATGATTTACGCTTGCTGTTGTCCAAATGAGCTCTCATCCGTTTGCACTGCGCACTCCACAAATTCACGTTTCTTGGTCACCGGAGGCGATGATGAATCAACACCACCGACACTTCCAAGTCCGGAAGATAAGGTCAAGTCGGAGGGTTTGATTATGTCAAAATCTTTAAAAAATGAAACAGCAAATTAGATCAGTTTTAAACACGCAAGTTTATAACGAGCTCATGAATTTGAGGGAGTGAAATAATAAGTGTTTATGTTAGCGATATTTTTGGTTTTATTCTAAAAATCCTTTAAAAGGAAAAATTACGCAAAATTTGCGAAGTTATGCTTGTAAGGGCTCCTTTTTGGATTCGATCTTTTGATATTTCAATAATGGAAATTTGCTTTCTGTTCGTACAAGCCTGCAATCCGTATATGTATAGTTCACCCACCCCAAGGTGATCCGTACGTCCAGATGTTGCTTGTTGTTCCCGTCGGACATGACGAAGTTACCACGGTCCCGTTGTTGCTTGAGCCGCCATTACCACCACCCATTAGCCCGCTGGGAACAGTCACCGCAGAACGCATGCCACCATTCGGTTGTTGTTGTTGATGGGGGATGTTGGTAGTGGTCGAGAGCGAAAGTTGGTCATCTACGGAAGTAGTGAATAGTTTTATCAACAATCATTTACTCCATTATTTCTTGATTGGTAGATACCGTATTCTACCGAATTTAAGCAAAATAAATTCGAGATCGGGACAAGGCAAAAAGGGAATGTTCACCGAATTATGTGCTATTTAGCTTGCTGTAAGCATTTTTAATCGACAATTCAAAAAATTAGTATTCTAGTAATCGAAAAAATGAAAAGTAAAAACTACCGAAGAGTTACTTCAATTTAGATTTTAAAAAGTACATATTCGATTAAAAAAACTGTCGTTTTGTAATCAAAAAGACTTCCGCGTTTCAAGATAAGCTTGGATTGAATATTCCGGTCTAGATACTGTATATGACAAAAATTCCTGGCTATAAAATGTTTTTTTAAACCTAAAAGTACTAATTCCTTCTGATTATTTACCAAAGAGTGAGAAGAGTGGTTTCTGGTGGGAAGGTGCGCCGCCAGCTCCTCCACTTCCCCCGGACATTACAGCATGTGGATTTTGGTGTTGCGCCATGAACTGCTGTTGTGCTGACTGTTGTTGTGCCATAGAGCCCAATGCATTGCCGCCGCCATTTCCACTACCACCACCCCCCACCAACATTGCCAATGTTCCCGCACTCCCGTGGTGGTGGTGGTGGTGCCCATGTGGGTTGTTGTGATGCGCTCCAGCCCCGTGTCCATTTACCGGAGGTGCTCCATAACCATTGGCCATGCCGAGCGGGAGAGTTCCACCGATGGAACTCAAATGGGCTTATCACCAGTACATATGTCGTTTAGTTTTTATATTTCACTACTTATGCTATTTTAATAACCATTTGGTCAAAATTTTATTTTAAAAAAGGAAAAAAGGTCATGGTACTAAACTAATCGTAAAACTTAAAATAATTTTTTAAATTAGGTTTTTACACTATTCAAAATTAGTTGCTTATCAACTTTAATTGATATAAGAAGTGAAAAAGTTTAAGCAACGATTCTGGTTAAAATAGCCGTACACAGCAGACTGAATGGCTGGCGGAGTTGGAAATAGAAAAAATTGACAGAATGAAAAAACCCCGCGAAAACTATGCCAATTTAAGCAATTAACTAAATTTCCAAAGATTTCAATTGCATCAAACGATTTATAATCTTGAATTTTAAGGGCTTCTTCCTTCTTGACTGCAGATATAGTAAAAAATGAAAATTTGTGAAAAAATTAAAAAATTCTGACATGGTCAAAAATTTTGTAGGATTTTTCTGATGATTTCTGCCGAGTTACACAAAATTTTTAGATTTTTTTGAAAGGATGTTTGTGTATTTTTTGCTATAGACCAAATTTTTGTCACAAACAATTTTATTTTTTTCTCAACCACGAGGTAAAAAAATTCTGAAAATCTTAAATTATATTCGCAAATTTTCGCCATTAATCACATCTATATAAGTGGTGTTTTTGTATTTTTAGTAAAGTCGGATGTATATCCATAAACCATAAATTGTAAGATTGGCATTCTGTTTTCCACAAAATTTGAAGTCCAAACTGCTGTGCCGTGTTCTTTATTTTTTTTTTAAAGTGAGGAATGTAAAAGATAAACTATAAAATACCTCAAAGGATTGGTAAATGGAGGGATGGTGTCCACCATCGGACTGGCAAGCGGCTGCTCAAAGCTGTCATTGGACTGCAGAATGGGCCTCGAATGAGAACGAGCCGACTGAAAGTTTGGAAACACCTAAAATAAAAAGGGAAAAATACTTGCTACGTCTACTTTTGCACTATTAACTGGGTGTTTTTTCATGTTTAAAACAAATCTTATTAAAAAATATTGAAAATCCAATAGCGGTGCAGTTTAACCGAAATTATGAGCCATTAGCCAAAGGCCTCGTTTCAAAAGATTAAAAAAGGTCTAGGGGATTTTATATTGAAAAGCTTATTTTCGAATTCTTCGCCAAAACAATTTCTAGTCAGATTTGCAATCCGAAACCTAACTAGTCCAATCCACACTAACATAACTATAACTAGTATAGACCAATCTCCTCCGTTAGTATAGACCAATCTCCTCCGTCTTTTTCATAAAATTTAACTGATGTGAGAAGGAGACTACAGAAGAGTTTTTTAGTAGAAAAACTTACAAAGATGAATTTTGATGCATTTTTTAAAACAATGTATAATTATTTCGCAAAAATTTTGGTCTATTCGCCCTCAAATTACATGGGAATTTTCGAAAAACCGAGTAGATATTTTTCAATTTCTTTATAGAAATATCCAAATTTGGACGGTTTTCAGTAAATACCAGTGTTTTTGTCCCAGCTCTTTCCGATCTGTTCTGTCCTGTTCCTAGATCAGGAATTTTCATTCTGTTCTGTTCCAAAAATAAGAATTGGAACTGGAATAGATTACAGAGGAACAGACTTTCTGTTCCTAAACTGTTCCTTTTCACAAAAATAATAATTTTTTTTTGAAATTTGGCAGAGAACTCGAATTTTCAAATCTTACAATTAGCCGGTTATATATCCATGAGACCATGAGCCATCTCCATCGGAGAAAATTTACACAAATTAATAACATTTTACGAAATTTGAATATTTTTAGTTTTCTGAGTTACTAGCAATCACTACATGGGTGGGCAGGTTTGAAAAGAACTCTCTCACGCTCTCGCCCCCCTAATCCCTACCAGGGTTGCGCCCGCTGGGTCAGCAAAAAGTTCGGGTCGGGTTGGCTTTATGACGAAATTCATTGATAGGAACTGTAAACGAAACTTAAATGCAATCTTTAGGGATGTATTTTTTGGAATAATTCATTTGGATGACTGTCCCCTTCTCACAGACACATTGTAATGAAAAAATTTTGAAAAGTGAATCGATTTTTATTTTTTTATTTCTATTATAAATGAAATTGTTTGACCAAAACGGGCCAATTTTCTTATCGAAATGTAACCAAATTTTCAAAAATATAAGAATAAGGAAATCACCATTTTTGGTTAAAGATTTTTGGTTGACATGATTACATGTACAACGGGAGAGAGGTTCGGCGGTTTTGATAGGCGCCGCCGCATTTTTTGAAATTTTGTCACTTTTATTTTTTGATAAAAAAAATTTGGTAATTTTTTGGCCTTCGGCCACCCAAAAGATTCGAAGACCGTATACTTTTCAAAAAATTTTAACAACGTAACGGGGGTGAAATACTTCTTCTATTTCATGGTGCCGAGAGGCGCCGTCGGGAAAAATTTTCAAAAATTATCACATTTTATTAGGAAATTTGAATTTTTTGAAGTAAAAAATTGATTTTGAGAAGTCGGGTTGACCCAAATTTCTCTGGTCGGGTTTCGGGTTGAGAAAATGGGTTGAGGTTTCGGGTTACCCAGCGTAACCCTGATCCCTACACCCCTAATTGGGGATATGTTAGGTAAAAAGAAAAAAATGCATTAAAAACTAAAAATTTAGGAGGCGTCTAACCTAAATTTTCCTTCGAAAATGAAATTGGTCACATTACTTTTTGCTAGTGCTTATGGAATGCAGATGTATAGTAAATAATTTTTTTTACAAATTATTACGAATATTTTGCCGAAAAAATTGAATTTTTTATCCAAAATTTTGGAATTTTTGGAAAAGGAACAAATTAGGAACAGAAAATATGTTCCTTGGTAATCTGTTTCTGTCCCTGTTCTGTTCCAACGAATTCCGAATCTGCTCTGTTCCTGTTCTGTTCTAAAAACAGGAATTGGAACAGAACAGATTACCGAGGAACCAAAAAACGCTGGTAAATAGTTATAAATCAATAGAAACACATCACTATCTTATTAATGGATCGAATTGCATTTACAAATAATATGCAATAATTATTTTAAAAATTTGCCTTGCGGATGAATGTGCCATAGTCAAAGTATGGCAGGTTACGCCGCACCCCAACATAGTATTGAGACGGGAACGGGGCGAAGGCGAATGGATGGCGGGAAAGGAATTGCATAAACTGCGCACGACGGTTCTGAATGGTTTCTTTGATCGCCAAGGGAATAATGTTCGAAGTTTGGAAGAAGCGGAAGAGCACATCCGAGCTGGTGACTCCGCCATGTGTGAGCAAAAACTGAGCCAACTGCGTGACCGTTTGGTACACTTCGGGGGCTAAATCATTATTATATAAGCTTTGGTGCTCAAATTAATTACCATTTTGTTATTTTGAAATTATTTATTTTACACTTCCTCACCTTGCAAATAAACCACATCGTTTTCGGCCAGATGAAAAATGTAGGAACGGTCCTCGATAAATTGCCGTCTTTTTAACGAACTTGAACCAATGTAGCGTGACAGCTCTTGATCCCCGGAGTTACTGATGCGACTGTGCAGGCTTAAAATATTGCAAATAAGGCTGCATATGAAGGAAATTAAAAATTCATATATATCAAGGATTGAACATTTTCCACAGCTTTTTATTCCCCAATAAAACGGATAACGGACTCATACTTCGGCAAGGGGGGGGTCAGTAAGGGGGGAACGTGCGCAAAAGGGGGAAATAGGGGGAGGGGGCGCAAAATCGGGGGGGGGGAGTGGATGAGGAAGAAAGGAGGGAGGGGAGAGTGAGAGGGGTGCGCGGAGTGGGGGGGGGGGGGGGCG
>JAQIYK010001085.1:0-10851 GCA_034700465.1 Rotylenchus robustus | reverse complement strand
TCCTTCTTTCCTCCATTGCCTCGCGAGCGGTCCTGGTCCTTCTCCCGATCCTTCCGCCCAGATTGATCCTTGCTCCCTCCATGATGCCCACGCGCACCCGACCGATCTTTGCTCCGCTCCTCTTTGCGCTCCTCCTCCTTGCGATCCGCCCGTCCATCGCGTTCCCGGTGATCACGTCGCGGCGATCTCGACGCGATCGCAGAAGTCGTCGGCGGCGACGACACTCGGGGGCGACGAGAAAGAGTTCTCAGCACCGCGTTCGCCCCGTCCACAGCCAACTCCAGCATGCGCTGCGCCCGCTTGACCTCTCCCTCTGACATCGCCTTCTCCCCGCGCGTCTTCAGCAGCTCCTCCCGCGCCTCCGCCAACTCCCTGCGCAGCTCATCCCGCTCCACGCGCAGCCCATCTCTTTCCACCGTGAACTCCTTCAGTGAGCGCCCTTGAGTCTCCATGACCTGCGACTTGACGGCCAAATCACGGCGCAGCTGCTGAATGTCGTCGACCAGCGACGATGAATACTCCTTTTCGGCGCGCAGCTGGCCCTCGCGCTCCGCCACGCGCAGCAGCGCCTCGTCCAGTTCGCTCTCCCGCTCATCCGTGCCGGCCTCCGACAGTCCATCAACGTCCAGCTCCTCATCGCGCTGCAACTCCTGCGACTCTCTGGCATCGGCCGGCCCCACCATCGCACGTTTCGTCGGCAACACGCTCTCCGAAGACTGGCCAACGGCTGCCGGCACATCCTCTGCCCGATCCCTGCGCCTCTTCTTGGACTTCGCGCCCTCCACAGTTGGTGCCAGCGCTGCCACCGCCTGCTCCTCTTCCAGCTGCTCCCTCTTCGGGCACTGCTGCCAACCAGAATGATGTCCATAGTAACCGCAGTCGCCGCACTGCTCCTTGGCGTATCCGAGATGAGTGCTCTTCGGGCGCCAATGCTTTCTAGCCACACAGCCATAGATCCGCGGTTCAGCCATTGCTTTTTTGTCGATTTGAACAAAGTGGTCGATCAATCGGCTGAAAACTGCCTTTTGTCCCTGTGCCTGATGAATCAGCCATTCTCCCTCGGCGGCTCCATCCAAAAATCCGAAAAGGTCAGCCATCGCCCACATTTCTGCCACGTCACTGCCAAACACCTCCGTGATTGCGATCGCGTGGTGAATGCGATCGCGTTCAAACTGCGATCGCGTGACAAATTGCGATCGCGTGTCAATTTGCGATCGCGTGCCAAATTGCGATCGCGTGTCAATTTGCGATCGCGTGCCAAATTGCGATCGCGTGCCAATTTGCGATCGCGTGCCAATTTGCGATCGCGTGGATGCTGCCATCCCGTTGACCATTCCGCGCCCACAGAAAACCACGCCACCGGGTGCATGCTGTCCTCCCGCACCAGCCACCGCCATGCAAAGAAGCAGCACAACAGCCGCAAGATGGACGAGCAGTTCACGCCAGCCGCCGTTCGGTCCAACTTCTATGCGCACCCTGGCCTCGCCGGTGACCCGTCCTCCGCGCAGTCTCGACAGTACCGGTCTCGCAGCAGACGACACTCGGTACGACAGTTCATCGGCCAAGCCGCCGTCCCAAGCTCGAGCAGCTGCCACCGGCCAATTCGTCCGACCAATCAGAGCAGGCGCAAGTCTCCCTCGACCTCCTCGACCACCGCGCAACCCTTGCTGCACATTCGAGCGGCGACCTTCATGACCTCGCTGGACATAACGCGCTGCGGGTGCGACATCAGCCCTCAGTCTGCCAACAGCTCTTGCTTCCCATCCGGTCCTCACCCACGTTCGGCTAGGTCCTCCCTGCTCCTCGGAACCCGATCCACCTTCCTGTTCCGCCCAGGCCCAGTTCAACAGCTGGCGTTTGCAACGCTGATCCGTGAAGTGCACCTCCAGCAGCTCGACCGGGAAGGATGACCCCGTTTCCGCTTCGATGAGACACGGTGCCATCGGGTGCTCCAGGGTGATGCGATGTCGTCGCCGGTAGTGTTCCTCCACGCTAACCGACCCGCTGCCATCCCGATACGCCACCGCTCCTCGCGCCGAACCCGCAGAGAACCGAACTCCGTACACCGTCCGCGCAGATCTCAGGTGAGTCGTCTTCACGCTCGCTCCGATGTCAGTGAGTTTTGCCATGAGTCGCATGGCCCAGTCGCGCCCCGGTCTGGCTCGCATGTAGGCGTGAAGGCCGGTCTCAGCGCGTCCGCTCAGCTGTGCCAACAGCGTCAGCAGGTTCCATCGCAGCTCCATGGCCATCGTCGTCCTGGCTTCGTCAGTTGGTTGCTTGATTCTCCCGGAAGGAAGTGAAGCTACTCGGCCAAGTCCAGCTTCTTTTATAGGGCGGAGACCAGTTACAGCCGCAGTCGGGCCAAAGATCAAGGGTGAGTAACCGCTCGACCGTTCAAACCTGCCGCCATGCGGCAGTCCTCCCCCGACAAAGGTTGTGCGCCCCTCCGCCACTGACAGCATGACCACTGCCACAACCAACGAGCCATACCGAGCCGCCATTCTCCAGACACGCAAAGCAGGATGGCACTTTAGCACGAGAAATGCCAAGACGACTGCTGCAGCTAAAACTGCGGCAAATACCAGCACATTCGGGAATCCCACGAAGAACATAGCCACATCCCCAAGGTCGATCCCGAGTTCAAAGTCGAGCCATCCAATCGACGAATTCCTGCCGCTTCTGGACGACTGACGCTCAGATTGTGCCGAGTCCGAGCCCGCTGACACATAATTAAGGTGCCCAGCCAAAAAGAAATGTGTGAGTCCACCACCGCACGACACCGAGCAGTTGGTCTCCACTTCTGCACGATCGAAAGCCAGCGACACATTGCGCACCTGCCGTTGCATCTGACATGGTACTGTGAACTGTGTCCCGTCGTCGCAGCTGACTTCGGCAATCGCATAGCCCCAGTCTGTCCAGCACTCCACCGCTAACCGAGCAGCAACCCTGCAAGCGTAACAGCCGTGCAGTTCCATGGTCCTGACCATGCATGTGCTGCGGTCCTGTTCCAGCGCCAAACGAAGGCCGTCGAACTGTACAACCAGCTGAATTGGTGCATACGACGTCTCGACGTAGATATCTTGTCCTTCATTGCGCAGCGTCAACCGTGAAAGCTGGAGGGGAAGAACACGCTCCGCGTCCTCGAAGTACGGCTCCAAAATCATGTCCTTGCACCGGCAGTCTACTCGCTCCGCGTCATGATCGGGTTGGCATTTCACGCAGGCCTCCGAGCTCAGGTTACAGTTGAAAGTCGCGGCCGCCGTCTCGTCCCTGCACCACAATCCTGCTGGCAACTCGTCAACCAGGGCAACCCGCCGTCCATCTCGTAGAAACTTCTTAGCGAGTATCGGCGCTGGTGCCTGAGATATGGCTGCTGGTGTTATACTGATGTTCTTCCATCTGAACGTAACACCAGGGAAGAATGTTGTCGCGATGCTGCTGCTCAAATTTCCACCGGTCATCAGCGCCATCTGTGCCTCGATCCTGTGCTCCCAAGACGGACAGCTCACCAGTTCGTACACTTTGTCCGATTTGGCCACAGCATGCGGACGGTAGAAAATACAAGATGTGCCGGCATTTGGACATCCACAGCCCCAGAAAGAGCATGATCCTGTGCACCGGCTGAACCCAGGAAGTGCCTCAGCCTGGTCGCTCAGCTCGTCCACCTGCCCTTCGAAGATGCCGTTGTTGATGCGATCGCAGTTGTCGTCGTAACACGTGCCAAACCCCGGGCATCGCTTCTGGGATTCCGTGATGATCTGGTACGACCTCAGAAACCGTTCCGACCGCGGGACACAGCTCACGCCAAGGCTGTTCATAGTGATCTCCAGCGTGCCGATCACCGTTTCTCGCGGATCTCTCATGAGCAACCGAACTGCTTGACCTGCTGGCAACAGTGCGACCATAGTTGAGCTGTCGATCCGGCATTCTGTTCCATTGTCTGTCCGCCAACAATTTTCAGCAGATGCAGTGATGGAGACGACTCCAGCTGACACTCTGCTCCCGCCCCATGCTGACAGCGCGACTACCACAGCGATCAGTGGTATGTCCAATTCGTTAAGTCGGCTGAACCTCCTCGACCTCCTCAGCATCGCGCGTTGTCTCCCATTGCAGAGATCGGTGCTTGGCTGCTGCGGTGGCACACCAGTTGCTCGTCTCAGCATCCATCCGCATAGGCCTAAGGGCACTGCCAGCAACAGATGAGCCAACCAAGCCACATTTGCGACGATCTGCCTTGACATCGCAATCAGCCAGCACAAACCCAGCATTGTCCCGAAAGCGACCATCCCAGCCGCAGCAAAGGAAACCTCGGGACGGCACTGCGGCTCCGCAATCCGGCTCCAGCAAATCCAACATCTGATGAGATCGCATGCACTCTTCGGTCCGCAGCTCACATGGTTCGTCGCCACCTGCCCATCGCGCTTCCAGAACTTCGCATCACATTGGTGATCGATGAGCAGCAGCTCTTTCGGGAGCTCAAACGTGATCTCCGGCGTGTAGCGATGCACGAGGCAGCTGTGTGTCGCTCCGCAACACACCTCGAACTTGGCGACGTGCTTCGGTAGGTTCACCGTCACGCCCAGCGGCGCACATTCCAAACTGCAATCTCTGCAGGTCATGGTCGTGTTCGGTGAGACCTCCGAAGATCCCTGCACGAGTTGTACCAACAGTAATGCCATCATGACTGCACCCAGCTTGGCCATCGCTCTGGTCTTTGCCCGCGTCATCATTCGGTGTCCCGTAGTGCCTAAGTCCGTCGTCGTCTCCCGCTCCGGTTCCCGCTCAGGCATAACCGTCGGCAGCTCCTCGGCTCGCCGATTCTCTCCATCCTCCGTATCAACTGCTTGTGCGCCGGGCTCCTCATCTAGCACTTCCAGTGGGTACAAGCGATTGATCGGGCGCGTCAAAGTGCGAGCTCGCCACCCCGATCCAGTGCTTGCCATCCTCAGTTTCGCGTTGCGTGCTTTCCCTGGCGGCCCCAGCAGTTCCACGATGCGAGCCATCGGCCACATATTCCGAGGGCGCAGCTCCTCTCTGACGAGCACAACCTCTCCTGGCGTAGGTGATTGGTGCAACTGACTGCGGGGCCCCTTGTGCGCCCATTGTGTTCGCTCGCGCAGCATTGCCAAGTACTCGCCAGACCACCGATGCCAGAACCCTTCCAGTGCTTCGGTTGTCGCCCTCCAACGGGCCTGCAATCGCTGCAACTGGTGATGTGGCGCAACCGTGAAGTCGTCGTCGTTCTCCTGCTTCCCGGCTGCCACCTCAATCGCAAGTTGCGCCTTCGGCAAGAGGAAATCCACTGGTCGCAGCGGCGCTAATCCATCCTCTCTTTGATCGATGAAGCAGATCGGTCGTTGGTTTAGTGTCGCCTCCACTTCGGCAGTAAACGTGTTCAGCTCGTCCCAGCCAAGCACCGTCCGTCCCAGCACCCGTTTGAAGGCTGCCTTCACCAGTGCGACCAACCTCTCGTAGATTCCGCCTTGCCACGGGCTGAGGTGCGGAATGAAGCGCCATCGGATCTGTTCTCTCGCCAGAAAGTCGTCCAAAGGCGTCGAAGGTATTCGTCCCGCTTCCAATGCTGCTGCTACCTTCGCAGCGAGGACAAACTGCGTTCCATTGTCCGTCAAGATGGCTGATGGTGTCCTCCTTCTGCTGCAGAATCGACGCAGCACTTGAAGAAACGTGCCCGCCGCCAGATCCGTGACCGGCTCGAGGTACACCGCCCGCGTCCCCAAGCACGTGATGAGCACAATCCATGCTTTCACCAGTTCTCCAGCCTGTCGCGCAGTGGTTGGGCCCAGATAGTCGATCCCAACGAACTCGAACGGTGTGCTTCTCCGAACTCGTGTCTCTGGAAGCTGAGTCATCTCCGGCAGCGCGTATGCGGGACCTTGAACTCTGCGACACCTGCGGCACCGGCCGATCACTGAACTCACTGTCCGGCGTGCACTCGGGATCCAGAAACGCGCCAACACAGCTGCCAGCGTAGATCCTACCCCAGAGTGTTTCAGCGAAACATGTAGGTGCTCAATCAGCATCCGCGTGACCGGCGACTTGTCCGACAGCGCGATTGGGTGCTTGAAGTCCTCCGGTGCCATGCTGTTCGCTAAACGCGTCTGCAATCGCAGCAGTCCGTCAGCATCGCTCTGTAGTCGCGGAGGATGAGATCCGCGCGACTTGATCGGCCATAGCTCTTGCACTTTCACCAAAACAAGCTTCTCCGCTGCCGCGATCTCTTCTGCTGCCAATGGTCCATCGCCGCGTGCTGATGAGATTGACTGCGTCACGGGTCGCTTGCCGCACCTGTCGAACCATCTTCGCGCCCCTCTGACGACGAGTGCTACGACGCGTAACAGCAACATCCAGTAAGCCACTCTTCTCGTGTCGACCCAGAACTGCCCATCTTCGATCGTTGCCGACGCGATTAGTGCTTTCTCCTCTTCGGCGTTGGACTTGGCGTTGTCGTCTCCTTCTGAAGCCAGCTCCGCGCTCTCATCCTCCCGCGGCACGCTAACCTCGAGTGTGATTGGCCAGAATTCCTCGCTCTTCGTCAGCCACAATGGCCCCTGCCACCAGAGAACATGGATGCGCAGTTCGTCCGGTGTGCACCCGCGGCTTGCCACATCCGCCGGGTTTTGGTCCGTTGCCACGTAGATAAAACGGGTGTCCCTCGCGATCCGTCTTATCTCCCGTAGTCGGTTGTCGATGAACCGTGGTTGCTGCTCATTTGACGCGATCCAGCCCAGTACTGCCTTCGAATCGCCCCAAAGAAATCGCTGCGTCACGTTCAGCTTCAGCTGGGCTTCCGCGAATGCCATCAGCCTGGCACCAACCAACATTGCCATCAGCTCCATTCGCGGGATCGTGATGCTTGTTGTCTTGGGTTTGAGGCGGCTCTTCGCGATGAACAGCTCCGACGTCGTCTGTCCGCTGCCCTCTGCACGCAGGTACAGTGCTGCTCCGTACGCATCCTTGCTTGCGTCGACGAAGGTGTGTAGTTGGTAGCTTGTTGCGCCGTCTATGACTCCACGACGCTTGATGTGAAGCGGATCGGTCCGCCACTGCGCGATTATGTCCTTCCATGCCGCCGCCTCTTGCTCCGTGAGTGCCTCGTCCCAACTCAGCGGTCGATCCCACAGCTTCTGCAGGAACAGTTTCGCAGGCAGCAAACATGGCACGGCGAGTCCCAGCGGGTCGAACATGGAAGCCAGCTGTCTCAGCACGGTGCGTCGCGTAATGCTGCCTTCTGCCTCGGATCCAGCGAAGTTCAACAGAAGCACATCCGCAGCCGTATCCCACGGGATTCCCAGCACCTTCGGCCTCGGCTTGTCCAACCGGTCTTCCTTCGGAATGGCATTCATGACCGCTTCTGAGTTGCAGAGAAACTCGCGCAGGTTCATCTGACATGACTTGAACAGCGCCTTGCCAATGCGGTACTTCTCCAGCGCCTCTGCCTCCGTGTCGCACAAGGTAAGCAGATTGTCAATGTAAGCGTTGCCGGCATACTCCAGGGCTAGCTCAGATCCGTTGTCGCGTAGATGCCTCTGCACAACCGCGGCCAGGATGAACGGAGATGCGATGACGCCGAATGGCACACGAGCCCATCGGTAGACCACCATGTTGCGAGCTGACAGCGGTTTCTGCGGGTCTCGCACCCAGAGGAACTTGCAGTAGTCTCGATCGCGCTCCTCAAGGCTGATTGCGTTGAATGCCTTCTCGACGTCGGCCCACAGCGCAAACTTGCCCAGTCGGAAGCGCATCAGTAGTCCAGCCAGGTCCGGCATAATCACTGGTCCTCTGAACATCGCGTCGTTAAGTGATCGCTCGCCCTTTGGATGCGCTGACGCATCGAACACGATCCGCACTTTGTGTGTGACGACATGATGATGTGGCAAGAAATGTCCCGTCTGGCCATCAGGACCGCCCGGACCCCTAGGGCCTTGATCGCCACGGCACTGTGCCCGACCTTCCCGTGTTGCCAGCTCGATCAGTCCCGCGTCCAGCTGCTCCTTGATGATCTGGCTGTACTTCTCGAGCAGCTCTGGCTGCCCGTGCAGCTTCTTCAGCAGCGACCCCAGACGCAGGTAGGCCATGTTGAAGTTTGTCGGCAGCTCTGGTGGAAAGTCCTTCCATGGCCATGCCGCTGAGTATCGCCCGTCTTCAAGCCGCCTCACTGTGGCATTGAAGTGCGCCATGGCCGTTTCGTCGTCGTTCTCGTGCGGATCGTCTCTGATTCCCAGCACTTGCAGGTCCCAGAAGTGCTTGATATCGTCCAGCATGGGCTCGGCTGCCTGCATCTCGCCTGGAAGTGCGAGCACCGAGATCGGGTCGTCAGTGCTGATGCCTGGCCATTCGTCTCTGCCGCACACCACGGGCCCGACCAGTGTATGTATCCGGAACAAGTGGTCGCTGATCTGCTCCTTCGCCTTGAAGAAGTCCCAGAAATCGGCCAATCCGATGAGCACATCCGGTTCCTCGTCCTGTGTGACCACTCGGCCGGAGACCAACTCAGCGCGTCGCACAGATGTGACGATGAAATCCGTCTGATATGCCACCAGCGTTCTCGTGTCACCGTTTTGCAGCTCCACTCCGAACTCGACGAGCGGGGCATTCATGCGCACTGGTTGCTTGCCATGGAACGGAAGGAGACTCAGCGACGCCTCTCTCAGCTTCCGCAACCCTAAACGCTGCACAACGGCCTTCTTGATCAGGTTGATCTGCGCGCCTCCGTCAAAGAAGAAAAGCACGCTCATGCGATCACCAGCGCCTTCCGCGAAGATCTGGACTGGTGTTGCCATCAATGTCACCTCTCCTGGTGATGCAGTGACTGCGATCGTCGTGTCCGCTTCTCCTGGCACTGCAACGGCTGCCGCGACTGTCGTTGTGGCGATTGTTCCTTTGTTCGCTGAGTCCCTGGCGAACCCGGTGTTTTGTGCCCGCTTGCCATGCCGCTCACCGCCTGCACGTTTGGCATGCTTGCCACCACCGGCTGAAATCCCACCGCCATCCTTGTCGCACACGGCTTGGTGGTGACGGTCACCGCATTTGAAGCAGCCTCTCTTGTTTCTGCATTCTGCCACTTTGTGTCCTCGGCGAAGGCAGTTGAGACACCGCTCCTGGTCGTAGATCATCCTTTTGCGTGCCGAAATCTCCTTGACTCGGCTGCAGTCGGATGACCAGTGACTTCCTTGGCAGAACAGGCATCCGGGCTTCTTCTCGCGAGCCAGTCCATTGCTGCCTTGTTGGTTCACAGCAGCGAAGACACGCGCCTGGTCCGCCTTCTTGCTGCCTTTGTGACCGTCCGTCTTGTCGTTGTGACGCGGATCCTCGCGTCGGTTGAAGCGCTCGCATCGCTGTGCTTCCTGCTGGATCGCCACCCACTCCGCGAGACTGCGTCGCAGGTCTGCTACCAGCCAACGTCGTCCTGCCTCCCGCTCCTCTTTGAGCAGTGTGGTGAGCACAGCATGCGGCAGCTTACTCTTGATGATTTGGCAGATCATCGGGTCATCGTCTGGCCGCCCCAGCGCGACGAGCTGCAAGCACGTCCGTTCCACCGTCTCAGAAAGTAGCTGCAGCGACTCCACTGCGTTCTCCGCCTTCGGTAAGTTGAACAACTCTGCCTGCAATGCATCCGTGATCACCACCGGGTCGCCGAACAGTCGTCTCAGCGTCGCCACCGCCAGCGGATAGTTCTCGCCGCCACGGTACCCGGTGATGGCCTTTGCTGCCTTCCCTTTGAGACAGCCCGTCAGGTAGTTCAGCTTGTCGATCGGCTCCAACGGGTGACGATCAACTGCACTCTCGAAGCTTTGCCAGAATGCAGGCCACTCGAGGGGATTGCCATCAAAGGTCGGCAGGCTCAGCTGGGGCAGTTTGACTCTCGGCTGCGGCGCTCCTGCTGCAGCGTGTCCTGCGCCATGGCCTTGTTGATTTCCCTGTTGACCTTGCTGTTGAGCGACAGCTCCCTCCGGCGCCTGAAGAGGCTGCTCATCTGCGTCTCCCAGTTCCGCCGTGATTAATCCGATCACTTCTTCGGCTTCCTCCAGCCATTCCAAAAAGTGTCGTTCTTCCTGTACAAAGCCGTCGAAAATCGCTTCCTCGGCCTCGCGCGCCTGACCCTGCAGTCCTTCGATGAGCTCGTTCCAGCGCTGTGCTTCGTGTCGCAGTCTCGGCAGCACCTGGCGAAGTTGAAGCCGCTCCGCCTCCAGCACTGGGTTCTCCTCATCGTTTGCATCTTGCTCGGCCTGTTGCAGGGCAGCTCTAGCAGCGGTAACCCGGCGACGCAGTCGTCCCAATGCTGGGCCCATGATCCGCCTGATCTGTCCTGACATCTGGCTGCGATCTCAGCTTCACTTGTTCTGTGTCACTGCTGCAGTCCTTTCGATGCGTGTCGCAAATGAGATGTATGCGTCGCAGATTAGTGATCTCAGGCTCAACGCGTCGCAGATCAGTGATCTCAGGCTCAACGCGTCGCAGATCAGTGAGTTGAAGACCAATGTACCGCGGGTCCTCTTTGAATCACAGATCCGTGTTGTTTGTAGCGGCACCACTTTGTTGAGACCTGTTCCCTACCTAGACTCTAGCTCAGAAAAGTCTTAAGATGAAACAAAGTCCAACAAAAGAAAGATAGGTTTACTCCTCCAAACGAAATGTATGTGTGAAGAAGTGATTTGCAACAGGGCCCACCGGCCATTAAATAGCAACAAGATCAAAGTTCCATCGATCCCCGGTCCTTCTCCATCTGACTTCCCTCTGCATGACTCATTGCTCCTCCTTCTTTCCTCCATTGCCTCGCGAGCGGTCCTGGTCCTTCTCCCGATCCTTCCGCCCAGATTGATCCTTGCTCCC
>JAQIYK010001084.1:0-10855 GCA_034700465.1 Rotylenchus robustus | reverse complement strand
TCCCCCCCCTCCCCCCTCCCTCCCCCCTTCCCCCTCCCCCTCTCCCTTTCCCCCCCCATCCCCCCTCCCCCCCCTCGTCCATTCTTTCCGTCTTTTCTAAATTTTCAGCTTCACGTACTCCTTCCCTTCCACCTCCCCACCCTCCCACGTTCTAAATTGTACTGAATCAAAGTGCATTCGGTGCACTTAAACCCCTCCCATCCCCATTTCTCTCTCTAAAATGTGTCTTTTTGCTGTTTTACGATACACTTACACACTTTTTCTCTTTTTTCTCTTCTGTCTATCTCTCATGCTCCAACGCTCTTTTGCCCCGCCATTTTATGTTGTTGTCCCTTTTGGCCATGTTGTGGCCCACTTTTTCCATTTGTTCATTTTTTGGTTGTTTTGTTTGTTGGTTTCGCCCATTGGTACGCCCCACTGACTTTTGTCTGTTCCCAAGTTCAACATCACCTTCTCCCACCCCCTCCGCTTTGCCTCCCATCCGCCGACATTTGCGCTCTCAAGTGGACTTTCACCCCTTTCCCTTGGCCTATTTTTGAGCTTGGCTTATTGGTCCCATTGCTCATCAATTAAGCATGAGCTTATAACCTTCCCTCCCCTTCCTTTGGCTTTCTTTTCTGGCCAATTCTCTCGTCATCATTAGCAATGCGCAGGATTGGTCTCCTCTGCCCACTGTGATGAGATGAGTCACTTCGGCACACTTTCTCTTCTCCTCAGATTCATCTTTGCTTTCATATTATACTCTACCGTACCCGGTACTCTGTACTCTGTACCCCGTACCTCTATTTCTCCGACCTTTGCATAATATCCCCACTATCCAACCAAAGTTATCCCTCCTCGGAGATGAACACCTGCCCATCCGTGCCAACCAACCAACTTCGTCGTTTATTTTGGGCCTTCCCCTCCCCCACCCCGCCAATTCCTCCTCTATTCCACCCACTCACTTTTTGCCTCCACTTTTTGGTCTTTCTCGGGGTATATCTTTGGCCAATATACCTCTTCCCCTCTGTCCGCTATATATTTGTGACCATTTGTTTGGTGTCCCACCCCCCCTCCTTCCCTTCAATGGCACACATTTTGTCCAAATGCCCTCGGGCAATGAAAGTGTGCTATCCTAATCCCCCCTCCTCCTCCCGCCAATGATTAAGCAATTTTGGCGCCGCCGCGAGTATCGGCTTGTCCGCCCCCATAATCTTGCCCTTTCCCCACCACGTTAGCCTTAGCCTTCCGTTTTCTGCCAAATTTTGTCAAATGAACCGTTCTTTTCCCTTTTCTCTTTTTTCTTCCCCTTTTCCCTCCTCTTTCTTTCCAACAATTCGGCGGGGAATGCCCCATGCCGTTGTGGGGAGGGGACCAAAATGAAATAAGCCCCTTCCGCCCGAGGCGCAATTACCCTACGCCGCCGCCGTATTCCTCGTTCGTTTTTTGGCTTCTTTCTTAGCCTCCATAAATCTGACGCCAATATTTTTCTCTCCGCCCCCAAAAATTCGGCCAAATTTTGGACTTTGCCGGGACTTCGTCCGGCGGAAGGAGTTCCGGCATAAAAAAGTTTTCGGGCGCCAATCTGTCTTGGGGCATATATTGCCTTCCTCGAAACAAAGCAAAACAGGGGAGGGGAGGAGAGGAGAGGGAAGAAGGGATGTGAGGACGATGCCAGCCGACGGCACTTTTTGCTATGCCCCAGGGGCTCAGTGGCCCAAAAAATGGCGGGCCAAAGGGTCATGATGGGCCGGAGGGTGGGGGGTGGGGTGGGAGGAGTAATGATGACAGTTCTCTTTTTGCTTCTTTTCTCCAACTTTTGGCATCATTTTGGCCATTTTTGAGTTTTCCATCCAAAAGTCCGTTTGTACTTAAGCTTAAGTAACAAACAAAAGTAACACGTCGGGAATCCAAACTTTGGAATTCCGGATTCCCATAATCCCGAGATTCTTCCCAACTCCCTTCCCTTTCCCTGCAATTCGACCCTTCCCCTCTCTTCCCCTCCGTCCTCCTCCCTTCCCCTTCCTTCCGGTCTTTCTTCCCCGCACCACCCAATTAGTCCCTCTTCCCCTCTCTCCCCCTTTCGCCCAGTTTGGCGTCACCCGATGCTTCTCCTCCTTCCTCCAGTCCAGTCCAATCTTGGATTATGCCCAGAATAGTGTCGGTGGGGCACTGGCGCCACCACCGGAAGGGCACCAATGGTGCCAATTACGCTCTCCGGTCCCTCTGCTCCGGCGCGGACCTTCCTCCAGTCACAGGCATTATTATTGGGTCGTTGTTGGTGTTCAATTCAACTGCAGCGTCCAGTTCCAGTTCATCCAGTCCAAACTAATGAGCTCAATCAACCAAACTCACTCTTCAAACACACTGTTCTGGACTTAGAACAAAAGTTTCAAAATCATTTTCGGTCCAAAAATGTGCTTAAAAGACACAGAGCATGGCGGACTCAAATTCCGCACTAGCACATTTTGCCAAAACTTGTAACTGATGAGCCAGCTCAAACTGGAGCAAACTCAAACTCGACTCGTCAAAATAGAGCAAACTTATTCAAATGCACCTGTGGTAGACATAATGTTAAATCTCTGTCTCTATCAACCCCCTTCCTGCATAATTTTTCTCAATTTCGCCATTTTTTTGCTTCCCGATTTTTCATTTTTCCCCAATAAGTGCACCAACATATTCATTCCTCGCCCGTCCTTTCCTCTGTCAAATTCCATTTCATCCGATGGAATGGATAAAAAGACGAAAACGACGGAGAGAAGAAGAAGAAGCACCTTTTGGAAAGAAAGGAATCGGAGGAGGGGGGAGGAAAGGGGGAGGGGGGAAGGGGAGGAAGGGGGGAAGAGGAGGAAGGGGAGGGAAGAGGAGGAAGGGGAGTGAGGAAGGGGAAGGGGGAGGGGAGAGGAGGGGAGGGGACACTCATCCATTCTTTAGGTCCCGTCCTTAATCTTCTTCTCCATATCCCTCCTATCTCCTCCCTCCTCCCTCCCTCCCTCCCTCCCTCCCTCCCTCCCCTCCCCTTCCCGCCCTCCTCCACCCCAATATTCTCCTCTCCCCCACCCCACCCTAATCCTCCTCCCTCCCCTCCTCTTGCTCACCTCCACGGGGGGTTTCCCCTCCAAAGTCCAAATTAGACTTTTTCTACTTCCTTTTCTGTCATTTTTTCTTTTTCACTTTTTTGGGGTTTCACCCCTTACATTCATTCTTCTTTTCATCCACCCCTTCCCCACTCATCCATTCAACCACATTCTTCCCCTCCTAACCCCATTCAATCTTTGCATATTTTTGTTCATTTTTGGTCCTAAAATATTTCGCCCGAGGCGATGTTATACCTTATACATTACTCCAAGTACAAAGATTTCCTTTTTATCCTATGACCTTTAACCCAACAAAACCAAAAAAACTTTGGATTTTCTGGTTCTACTTTTCCTCAATTTTTCTCAATTTTTTTCTAAAGTTCACGCCCTTTTTTCTTTCCCTTTTTCGTGGGAAAAAGGCCTTAATTCCTCTGGCCCGACACTCTCCTTCCCTCGCCTCCCCGTCGTCCATTTCGTCCGCGACGCGCATTTTGCCCACTAATAATGAGGAAGAAAAAGCCGAGTTTCTGATGAGATCCATTGAAAGGACATTAAGGGCCTGAGATAAGACAGAAGCAAAAGCCTATCCTCGCTCAACACTGCTCACGGCACAACACGAGTCCGTCCTTTGCATTCCATCCGCCCTCTGCACTGCTCCACCTCGTCCCGGTCCTTCTTCACCTCCTCCGTCCGTCCTCGAGTTATCCAAAACTCCTTGTCCTCGGCCTTGACCTCGACTTCGTCCGTCCTCAACCCATATCCTCCACCTCGTTCTCGACCTCCTCGTGCTCCTCCGTCGAATAACTAACTATTCCTTCGTTCGCCCTGGAAAGACTTCTGTGGAAGGAGCGGGGAAGAGCCCATTCGTCGGATTCAGTCCAGCCAATGCATTCCACAAAGGGACCGACAATGTGCGGCTCGCCGGCCCCGCACCACAACTACCAGCACCACTTTCGGACAACTCCGGTTCACCAATCCGCCAGTGCGGTCAATGTGCGACAGGTGCAACCCAAACCCAACCCAACCCAACCTGAGCGGGAAAATGTGGGGAAGGAACTGGAAAAATGGAATAAAAAAAACTGAGATTTTCTGAATGTTTGGATCATGTTTTGATCTTTCAATATTATATTGGTTTGTCTATTTTAGTTGAACTACACCGTGTCCGCCGCCTCCCGGTCGGGCAGTGACGCGGAAATTGTTGCGGACCCATCCATGCTCGGTAGGACCAGTTTTGGCCATAATTTGACCACTTTTCATCCCAATTTTGACCTTTTTTTCGATTTCGTCAAAATTTCAACCTCATTCTGTCCTGATTCCCCCCCCCTCTCCAGGCTTCGACCCCTCCCTGTACACCACCAATGGTCCTTCCTCCGCTGCTGCCATCACCTCGGCCTGTTCGCCATGTTCCCTCGGCGGTGGCGGTTCCTTCTCCGGTCCCTCATCCGGCCAGTCCGCCCTGATCTCCTCCGCCGACCCATGCACTTCCGGCGATGATCAACAACATCCACGTCCGCGTGGGCTTGGCCTCATCCACTGCACCCTCCAGCACTTCCCCGTCCGAAAGCGTCTCCGCGTGAACGTACTCAAAATTGAAGGTACACTGCCAAACACACCAAAAACGTTTAAAAAAACCAAAAAATCCATTTTACCCTCAAATTTTTACCAAAAATAATAGAAAAATAGTATTTACCCATAAGAAATTACCCAACAAAAAGTTTCCCATGTTTTTATGCTTATTTTTGTCATTTTTTAGGCCCGAAACACATATTGGTCAGTTTTTCAAAATTCACATCAAAATTAGATCAAAAATTGGATTTCACCTACAACATAGGTATATGGGATATATTTTTGAAGAATCGGCATTTCCTTTTACGGGGTTTTGAGTTAAAAAATTCACATAGAAATTGCCAAAAATTGAATTTTCTCGCGAAAAAAAAGGTCACAAATTTTTCCAAAATTCAATTTGTGTCCTTTAAATTTATTTTTGACCTAAACACGTCACTTTTTGTGCCCTTTTTGAGTGCCAAATTCTTTTTTCTTTTGCTGTCAATAATAAGGCAATAAATATTACGTAATATAAGTAATTATTATTATTATGTGTTCGAAGGTGACGAAAGTTGTCCCCGCGCGAGAATTGACGCAATAAAACGCAATTAGCGAAAAATTGAATTTGGATAATGGTGGAAAAGCGGGGGAGGGATGCCCTGTGAGACGATAAAAGTGCCACGGGCAATTTGGGTACGGGGAGAACCATGCAAAGTGCGAAGATAAGGCCAAACCCAAAGAATGTGAGCATATAAATAGATAGGTAAGTTCGACAAAAGATAAAAGGGCAATAAGAGTGCAAGTGCACTTTTTGAGTACATTTTGGGTAACAATATTTTGCACCTTTGTACAGGCCTTGCCGGCGAACTGCGCCCCGAGCTGGAGATCCAACCCTTTTGCAAGTTGGCACTGACTCCGGGCAAGAAACAGCAGCAGCAAAGTGTGGTGAAGCGGGGCCGGGACGCGGTGTTCAACCAGGTCAGTGAGCAGCACAGACTGCAACATGCACTTATTAATACAGTCCTTAATTTTGACTTTCGCCTTTTAGGAGTTCTTCTTCGACGGAGTGGCGACGGAAGAGATCGACTCCAAACAACTCCAAATCGAGGTGTGCCACAGCAGTGGGCAGAAGCTGCAAAAAGACTTGGAAATTGGCGAAGTAAGTTGGCAGACAACATTTTGGCGCCAAATTTGAAATTTGAAATTTTGTTTCGTTAAAGGTGCGCATCCCATTGCGCGACTTGACTCAACAGCTACACACAAAACGCGAGGTCCGCATTGTGGAGGAGTTGAAGCTGTACAGCACCAGCAAGGTAGGCAATTTATTTGCTGTACTCCTTGAACTTGATGATTGTTCAGAAATTGGGTAAACTGCACATTAGCACCTGCATTGAGAAAGAAGCACGCAGGCTGACCATCAATCTACACAAGGCGGAAGACTTGCCCAAATGGGGCATCATCGGAGCACCTGGTGGGTTATTTGATCCTGAACATTAAATTCTGATCACATCTGATCATCTGATCCTGAACATTAAATTCTGATCACTGATCTGTCCTTTTGCAGATGTGCAAATTCGCATTCGGATGCAGCAGGGCCATGGACCGGAAGTGGTGAAGAGTTCGCGGGTGTTGAAGAGCACAACAACAGCAGTGTATAAGGAGGCGGTGATGTTCTTGATCAGCACGAAGGAGGCGGACCTGATCCGGACAAAGATCACCATTACGGTGCACGACCTGTCCAGGTCGGTATACTGCTTGAAAAAGTGTGAGAACAGATAATAAGTTGGTTGTATTGCAGATCGGTGACGGGGAACGACGTGATTGGTTCGGTGTTCTTGGGCGAGTCGGCGCTGGACAAGTCGGAGCAAGACCAGTGGCGGAACACAGTGGACCACTGGGGCAAAGAGTACAAAGGGGCACACTCGCTGAAGGGACCGCAGGGACAGGGCGCGCCGGAAGTGCACGTGTTGGACGTGCAGGAGGACGACGGCAGCACGGGCAGCAACTGACAGGACCATCGTCTGGCTGATCGGGCCCTTTTAAACTACCGTGTTTCCTCTAATATAACCCCCCCCCCTCTTTTTGCACCTCCCCTCCAATAGAACCCCCTCTTCTGGGGATTTTTGAAAAACAATTCTTTGAACCCCCTCTCCAAAGATAGGTATCAAATATCAAATATAGAACCTCCGGGGTGGTATTAGAGGAAGTACGGTATGAAGAGTTTATGTTATTTATCAAAAATGTCTTGGGAAGGTCCTTTGGGTGTTTCTTTTTGGTAAATCGGCTTAATAAGCCCGTTGTGTACATCCCCAAAATGTGCTTCTTCCCCAGTTCCTTCCATTTCTCATCCGCTTTTCCTTTCCTCGCTATTCCCTCCATTTTCCCATTATCGGTAATTGGTATACGATATCCTCCACTATTCCCGGCCAAAGAGTACGGTATTTGTTCCTTTTTAATTGTTCGCTGATCAAAGAAACAAAACACACAAAAGAACCTACGATACATATTATTGTGCCAAAATTGTAATAATATCCTAATTTCTAATTGATTGGATAAATAAATAAATAAACGCAATTTAATTCGGCATTTACGAATGCGCCAATTTTGGTCCCCCAAATTTTGATCCCCTTTTTGAAAAACTGATTTTTTCGACTTTTAATCAAAAAATTATCAGCATAAAAAATGGGTAGGTAATATGTGGGTTTGAAAGTTTATAAAAGTATGCAAGTAAGCAAACTAGGAGGGGGAAGGGAGGGGAGATCAAAATCGGATTTTTGATCCCCCCTCCTAGTTTGCCTACTTGTATACTTTTGTAAACCACATATTACCTACCCATTTTTATGCTGATCATTTTTTTGATTAGAAGTCGAACCCGACTTCTCAGTTGTGAAACTCCAAAAATTCAGTTTTTTCAAAAAGGGGGACCAAAATTGGTATAGCCGCTATGCGTATGCATTATGCAATTATACCACATGTATCAAGGGGACCCGATTTTTGTGAAAATTTTTAAAAAATTTATGGGCATACTACCAAATTGTTTGAAAATTTAGCCCGATTTCGATATCTTTTCCTCCTTTTTCGATACCCCAAATGTATTGAACAACCTTTTGTCCAAAGATAATCCCAACAGTAGTCCCAACTTCATCATTGTTTCATCAGCTTCAGGAAAGAAAGGTTTGTTTGCCTGTTTGCCAGGAAAACTGAAGCGGAAATTGCTGCTTCTGTTTCCTCTCCCTCTCTCGTTTTTCTCTCTTTCTTTTTCTCTTCTCCTTCCCGCACTATTTTGTTTGTTCTCTGTTTCCTTTCCCTCTTTCCAAATTAACCTCTCCAAAACGGGTCTTTAATTGAATTTAAGTACTACCCAAAGCCCTCCTTCCCTTGGGATCTTTGGTGGTGCCTTTTGCAACGATCTTTTGGGTGGTGCCCTTCACTTTTTCCCACAATTCTTGGCATTGTGTTTGCTTATGGTGCCCCTTCATTACAGTAACCCATCCCGGGAATTGGTTAAACACATTCAAACAATCGCTTCAAAACCCATTTTCCGAATGAGTTATTTCCTTCTTAGGAGAAGCCGGCGAGAGGACATTATATTTGTGGTGGATGAGCAGTCATAAAATTGGAGGAGAAGGAGGAAGTGGAGGGCATGGGAAAGAAAGGCCCATTGGAGAGATTGACCCCCAAAAGTGTCAAATCATTGGATATTCTTCCCCTTCCATACCCCACCCCATCCATCTTCTCCCCCTCCCCTCCCTCCGCCTTTTCGGTCTGGTCTTTTTCCCAAATCCCAGTGCCCTCCCCCTCCCCAACTGTTCCTGGGATTTAGGACCCCGGCGAAGGCGGAGGAGGGGGACAATAACCGCCGTGCGGTCGCGCAGTCGCGCGGTTTGCCACCGATGTGATGGGGGGAGCATACGGCACTGGGTCGTTCGTTCCTTTTCCTTCCCAAGGTCCGGCTGTGTTGTGTTCTTCCCCGATGGGATGGGTTCCATCCATTGTTGGATGGCGAACACATGAATAATGGAAAAGAAGGGCACGGACAGCCACAAAACCAACCCAACAACACAAATCGGTGTGAAAAGGGGCGGAAACGATGAAGGGAATGATGAGGGGGAAGGAAAGGGATGGGGAAATTGACCAAATTGGCATAAGGGGAAAGATAGGGGAATTCAGAATACCCCGTCAGGGAATGGACCTTAATCAGATTCAAAAATAATAAGTCAATTCTCGAGTTGTCGACTCATTTTTTTCAATTTTAAGGGAATTTTTCATTATTGCACGGGTGGGCAAAATACCTGACATCCTAATCCGAATCAGTAAGCAACTTAAATGAAACATACATTCGAGCCTGGACTCCTTCCCCCCCCCCCCACTCCACCCGCCCATTATCCCATTTTGGGTTATGCAAATTCCTTCCCCCCCCCCCGTCCTGGCCCATTATGCCATTAACTTGACTAACAACTTGGTCCCCCGGGGCCAACAAATGGTTGTTGTCCGTCCGTCGTCCGTCCGTCCGCACTAATCCAATTAAGTGCCCCTCTCTTTCGCTTTTCTTCCCCTCCCCCCCCCCTTCCCCCATTTGTGCCACAACTTTACAGCTGCCCCTATCCCTTTCCCTCTTCTCACTGGGCAATTTGTTCTTCCCAGGCTGTCTCACCACAATTTAACAATTTTTACCTTTTGAATAAGTATGGCTACGGAATTTTGGGATTATTTTTATCTACCTTAACCCATTTTTGTAGTCTATGATGTATCCCTATCCCTATAACTTCATAATTTGTGGCCCAAAACAACTTAACAGAACAGACATGACTAGGTATAGAACAAGCTAGAGAAATGATAGTAATCTCATAGAAGCAAACTTTTACTAGAAGTGGTCAATTTAGTCAATTTTCAATTAACTTAGAGACAAAACCCGAAAATTAGACAAAAATTTGAGTTTTATGACCAAAATGTTTAAGAATTCACTTCACCAAGTTTGGATCATTTTAGCCCATTTTTGCTGCTATTATTTTCTTTTAGTTAAGGAGTTGCTTATTCTGACTAAAACCTTAGGACATACATACCATCACGACCTGCCGCTGTTCAAGGCGATGTCCAACGGTCGAACTCCTCCGCCGACCACGCTGCTGATACCCTCCCTCCTCCCACAACGTCAACAGCAACGCCAACATGACGACGACAACAACAACAATGGCATTGAACAGCCCCAAACTCCGCTCCCATCTCCGTCCAACCTGACCATGGGTGGTGGTGATGTTAAGCAGAGTCCGCTGATGCTGTTGTTCCTCATCTCCTCCCTGCTGCTCATCTCGCTCGGCTTCAACGCGTACCTTTGGGCCGAAGTGTGGGGCGAGGAGGGAGGGACGGGTACAGCAGCCAGTATAGGGAGGGACTGCTAATTGTCAACCTTGATTTGTCATCAAATATACTTATATTAGTGGCAAAATAATTATTGTTACAATTATTTATTCTTCGCCGAGTTAAACGAATTAAATTTATCATGGGGATTTCCTACAGACTGGGGTTCCTTCAGGGACTATTTATATAATTGCCGATGCACTTTGACACAATGCAATTTAGCGATACACTGCACCACTGCCAGTACAGTACACCGACCAAGACGAAGTGTACCGCAGTCAATGGAATATTCGGTGGACGGACCACCGGGCGAAATTGTGCTGGGCAAAAGTGAAAGTGACTACAGTAACCACGGAGTGAAGGGGTACGGTAGTCAGGCTGAGGATGTACCGCTGTTCTTGCCCTTGTACACCCAAATGTCGGTGAGTATGCTGTAAATTGATAAATGTAAATTTTGAAAATATTCACCAGGGAAAGGCACTGCACAAAATTTGCATCGAAAAGTTTGGCGGCGGACTAAAAGGAATGGTTGAACATGATCAGCAGACAAATCGGAAAGAGGAGCAAAACAGGACGAAGCCGAAGGAGGCAAAGCCCAAAGCGAAGGCACACCGGAAGACATACCGGGAGAAAGGTACTCGGGAAGAGAAGGGAGGTAATGGCAAAGTCCGAAAACAGAATAAATACAGACTCAGAATTGAGTTTTTGATAAATTCCGGGTTTCCAAATTACGGTTGCGGCACATCTTCCGGTACACCTTTCTCAGAAACGCTCTCGGAAAACATTTAAAACATACATTGTAATGTTAAAAGTACATCCACAATACAGTACATCCAACAATACAGTACATCCAACAATACAGTACATCCAACAATACAGTACATCCAACAATACAG